>CAKAOI010047259.1:0-12237 GCA_916701655.1 Sebastiscus albofasciatus
AGTCGTTAGTGGAGTGTGGGGGCCTTTAGGTTTGCATTTGGTATCTATCTGAGACCCTTTCAGACAGAAGCAGAGTCGTTTACTGACAACTGCTGTTGGAGTTTCTCAGAGTACAGTCGTTTAGTTTCTCTCACTGCCGCGATAAACCTGTATTTTAACTCTTTAAACGTGTCCATGTCCCCACTGCTGAATGATTCTTCCTACATTTTCCTACAAGGCCACACTTCACAAAAAATCTTGTATATTTCTCAAAATATTTTGTTGATTTTTTTTCAATCTTTCTTTTAATTTAATTTTTTGTGTCTAAAAGATACGGTTTCAAAATGTCATCAGAATCTGCCTTTAATGAGCCGTATGCCTCACTGTGTGGAAGTGACTGGGATCATAAGTGTCAGGCAACATTTAGTGAATTATTATTTATTCTTCAAATAATAAATCATACACCAGTAAAAAATGATGTAATGTAACAGGAATTGAAATTTAAGTGTAAACTTTTTAATGCAGCAACAAATTGGTCAAAACTTAAACAGGAGTTAAAATTGTAGTAGATAATGTATATAGTATACAAAATAAAATTGAATTGAATAGATCGGCCTCATTGTCACCGATATCCAATCCAGCTATTTGAGTCAGTATCGGCCCGATATCCGTTCAGGTATCAGTGCATCCTTAATTATAACCTCTCCTATAACAGCATATTTCATATGTTTACAACTGTATTTCTCTATATTGTCGTTAATTATCAGTTTCTTATGTTATATGTTAGTTATAATTACTGACAAATACTGTACAATCATGAACATTTAAAATGTCATTATATGTGGTTTCTACTACTTTAACTATAGTAAGTTATAAACCATTTATTTAATGTATATATACTGTGTATAAATGTGATTAAAGTGACCACTTGGTTTCTTCAGCTTGGTCTTGATTTTATTGATACACTTTACACCCTTATTATATATATTTTCTTTATCTCTTGTATTCTCTCATCGTCTTCACCTTTAAAAATGTGCACAGAATGCAATTCTCTGAGACGTTACAGGAGGATGTCCTAAATTAAGATCACAATCTCTAATACCAATGCATATACAGTAGGGGTGGGGAAAAATTGATTCACGTATGTAAAAAAAATGTCAATGCCAGAATCGATATATTTGCTTCATTTGAGTCTATGTGGAGGTAGAAGGAAGTTACCACTTTTATTGTTGTAGTCTGAGTAACGTGACGTCATATCCGTTCCGTATCCGTCAACCAAAACAAACCAGCTGGCTGCCGCGAGCCGAAATGAAAAAGCAGAAACCGTTGGAGGGTCAGCGTGGATACGACCTGCACCCTCACATGTTAAATCCAGCGTGGTAAACACTACACATCCAGTAAAGTATAGAAACACTTTGGGTTTCACACATTGACAGGAAAGGCAGAGCTAGACATCACGGCTAAAGCTGCATGCTAACTCTGTCACGGACAGGAAACTTTATTATATCGTGGTAACGTTGCGGTTGAGTCGGCCGTCACTCTCATCTCCGTGGTGAAATGGGCCGACGTTACAAATATAGAGAACACAGATACTAACATTTATATTAAATGCATTCAAACAGCCCCGATGGAGCTGACCATAGATGGATAAAGAGAACGGAGCTGACGGGAGAGCACCTTGGAGAAGTTAGAGGAAGTAGACACGTGTGACTACCTCCGGTTTTCAAAATAAGGCCTTAACAAAGGGAACTGTATATACAAAATACATACATAGAAATAAGATTAATTAGATTATATTCACCAGTAGTATAAAAAATTACATGCCCCTTATAAATTAAAAAGAAAATACCACTATTTTGTGAAGGAAATATCTTTATTCTTTGATTTATTTGTTGCTGGAAATTCTTTTATAAATAATTCCTGACAATGACTGATATATTTGTCTTCAGGACATCTCTGACTACATACATGCTGACATTTTTACTGTATTAATTTAGATATTTTCCGAAGTTCCTAGAAGTGTATGATTCAACTTTGCCCCATGGTCTAGTGTTATAAAAGTGAATACAAATATATTGCAATAAATTGCAATATCGAATCATAATACTTGTAGAATTGCAATACATATCGAATCGGCACCCAAGTATTGTGATAGTATTAAATTGTGAGATAGGTGAATCGTCCCAGCCCTAATATACTGACATATCTGCTCACAAAAGCCTGGTATCAGTTACTAACAGTACTGCCTGACCAATACTCCGTCCTAAACATTGTACTTTGTGGTGTTTCAGGAGGAAAACTGTCTCAGTTATTCTCTCATATTAGTTTCACATTTTCTCCATTAGCTTTGTATGATACACTGGAATGAAGACAAGGAGGAAAATACTTTGTTCATGTTTGTTTATTCATCATGGAAATCTTCAGTTTGTTCACACATCCCATCAGTAAAGTCTGTTAAATGACTCTTGTTCAAGTATTTCAAGTACAGATTCACTTGATCCGCACAATCAGAAAAAATATCACAAAATCACAAAATACAGAATTCAACCCACTGTCCCTTAAATTACTCCTGTCTGTATTATTTGAGTTTACAGAACTCAGCAGTGTCTCCCTGAGAAACCCTGTGTGGCCCAAGTCCAGCATAGAGAGGCTCAGTGAATGTGGTCTGGACTCTGTGCAGGAGAGTCATGGTTTCAGAGACGTTGTAGAAGGACAGAATACCTGCACTGTGATCCAGGTACACTCCTACTCTGGAGGACAGAGGACCTGAGACACGAGTGAAGGTACCGTTGTGGATAAAGCCACACTTCTGTTCGAAACAATACAATGACCAAGATTTGTCATTAAATCCGAATCTACAGTCTTCCCCCGTCCACCTGTCTCTGCTGATAGTCTTATATGCGACTGCTATATAAATCCCTGTCCCTGTCCACTCCACCTCCCAGTAACAACGTCCGGTCAGACTCTCTCTACTCAGGACCTGAGATCCTAAAGCACAGAACCTGTCTGGGTGCGGAGGATAAATCTGTCGTTGTTGAATGAAAGTTACTTTTCTGTCACCTGCAGATAATGACAGCCAATTGTGTACTGTGTTTGGATCCAGTGTGATATCACGTGAATATCGTAAGAATCCAGCTCTGGTCTTGGGCTCTGGTTGTGGCAGTAAAACATTCACTTCAGTCAGTTTTTTGAAAGCAGGTGAGTCATAATGAGGCTGGAGGTGTTTCTCATAGTGAGAGACCAGACACACCAGACAGGACTTGAAGGCTTTCAGTTTCCTCCCAGTGCAGACATCACAGTTCACATCTTCAGGTCCAGCATAGCAGTGATCAGCAGGAGCAGCTTGGAGTCCAGTCTTCTTCAGCTCCTCCACTAAATCTGCTAACATGGTGTTTTTCATCAGGACAGGCCTCAGTGTGACGGTGTGCCAACACTCAGGGCAGATGATGATTTTCTTCCCATGCTTTTCAAAGCAAGAGCGTTTAAGACAGTTCATGCAGTAGCTGTGTCCACAGGGAATAGTCACCGGATCCTTCAGTAGATCGTGACAGAATAAACAGCAGAAGGTCTTTCGGTCCAGTTGAACTCCTTGCTGTGCCATTTCAACTTGCGGTAGTGACTGTGTGAGAGTTTCTCTGACTTAAATCCAAACTCTGCTCCTTTTGTTCATGTTCTCATGTTCATATGCTAATCTTCACTGATTGGGGCTCGTCAGCTCCTGCTCTATCACAGGTTGGTTACACCCATCTTCACACTTGCATATCATTGAGGGGGAGGGAACAAGGCGATATTTGCACACAGTGGAGCTGGCTGTGTTTGAGAGCAGGATGAAGAGGGAGGAGTTATCAAGCTTTCATGCAATAGAAAGCCAAAGTCACACCCCTTCCGGCGGACTGCCATGGGACCTTGTTTCGGAAAAAATATGAACAGTAGTCAACGGAGAGAGATAAATCACAGATACCACAGTATCAAGGAGAAAGTGAGGAGTATCCTGGCACATAGCTCCCATCCTCTCTTCAGCTAGTTTGAGCTGAAGGAGGCGCTATATAGTCCATCTGGCAACTAAAAATGTGGTTAAAAAATCCGTCATCCCAAATGTCATCAATATTCTTAACTCAGCAAAGTGACTGAGCCACATGAACTGTTTTAATATGTAACATAACCTGTCTATATATCTGTTTTTTAGTAAACAGAAGGTGAGTTGTTCTCAGTAAACGACTCTGCTTCTGTCTGAAAGGGTCTCAGATAGATACCAAATGCAAAACCTAACTCCCCCACCCCCCTCCACTAACGACATCTGAATGGCCAACGACCTGATTGAGTTCTACTGTCGTTTTAAAAGACAATGGGACAGCCCTGAACACCGATGACGACTCTCTCCTTCCTGGAGAGGGATGTTAACAGGCTGTTCAAGAGAAGCCACTGTACACTACCTGCTCATCAGCAAACAGCAGACTCTAATCCGGAATGAACAAGATCAGCTGCAACTACTAATCAACAGACAGCACTCAAACTTATTAGTTTCTTCATACCCTTAAAATTAGAAAAGATTTACTGATAGTTGTAAATAAATCGGTTCATAATAAAGTATCAGCTTGAAATGAAATCTTCAAACACACCATGGTCGACCTGAACTTCAGCAGGTGGAAGCATGAAGTCCAAAAGCACTTTTGTAAAACATGGGTGATTATAAGTTCAAATAAAGGAGGGCAAACAGAAGTAAAACCTCCAGTCAGCAAGTATCATGAACCAAACAACCACTAATAAAGGCAATAATTTCAGCTTTTTTTAAATTTTGAATGATGCCATCCCAGAAAGTCTGTCTATTTATGCAGCACAGTGGTTAAAAACGCTGCTCAGTTCTCTGTGATAAAGCTGTTTTAGTGAGAAAAGTTTTCAGGACTGAGACTGACTGCTCTAAACATAAACACTGTAGTTTGTGGTGTTTCAGGAGGAAAACCGTCTCAGTTATACTCTCATATTATATTACATTGACTCCCTGACGAAGGCTTGATGCCGAAAGTTGGAGATTGCTTTTGCTAACATGATTATGCCATTACAATGAAGGCATTTTAATTGTTTAAAAAGAAAGTGCCTTGGAGTTTTTTTTGGTATATTCTCATATTAGTTTCACATTTTCTCCATCAGCTTTGTATGATACCCTGGATACAAGACAAGGAGGAAAATACTTTGTTCATGTCCGTTTATTCATCATGCAAACCTTCAGTTTGTTCACACATCCCATCAGTAAAGTCTGTTAAATGTCTCTCGTTCAATGATCTCATGTACAGATTCACTTCATCAACGCAATCAGTTTGTTTGAGCAGAATCTCAGCGATGTGAATGAGAATAATGAAGGATCCATTAATGATTATGACCATGCTAATTACAGTTTCATGAAGCTCAAAGGTCTGCCAAGCAAAGAAATATCAATATAATTATAGTTTTTATTTCTAAATTATATTTTAAAGCCAAAGAAGTTTACATTTTCATGCAGAGAAATATCAATTCAGGTGAACAAAGATCATCATGAGCAGTGAAACAGACACAGGAAGGAACGCCACCTGAAGACACTTGCACATTTACAGAACAACTCATGTGAAGATGTCAAACTACCACCATAATGTTTGATTGACAGACATTGAGACAAAATGAGTTCAAGAGTTAAAACACAGAATTTAAGCCTTAAAAGACTTCTGTCGAGTTAAGTTTACAGAACTCAGCAGTGTCTCCACAATAGTAATAAAGCCAAAGTCCAGCATAGAGAGGCTCAGTGAATGTGGTCTGGACTCTGTGGAGGAGAGTCATGGTTCCAGAGACGCTGTAGAAGGACAGAATACCTGCACTGTGATCCAGGTACACTCCTACTCTGGAGGACTGAGGACCTGAGACGGGAGTTTTGATGTTGTTATACAAAAAATTATAACTGTTGTTGTCACATCTTAACGCCCAAGATTTGTCATTTTGTCCAAACCCACATTCATCCGACCTCCCTGTTTTCCTGATACTTTTGTAGGCGACCACCACATAAACTCCTTTCCCTCTCCTCTCCACCTCCCAGTAACAACGTCCAGTCAGACTCTCTCTACTCAGGACCTGATGACATTCAGTGAATCTGTCTGGGTGACTAGAATAAGACTGATCTTGCATCGTTAATGTTGCTTTTCTGTTCCCCTCAGATAATAACAGCAGTGTGTTTGCTGTGTTTGGATCCAGTGTGATTTCCCGTGAAAATTTTAAGAATCCAGCTCTGGTCTTGGGCTCTGGTTGTGGCAGTAAAACATCCACTTCAGTCACTTTCTGTGAGATGTTTGTCCATTTCTCTCTCAGAACGTCCTGTAGTTTATCTCTGATTTCTGACACAGCCGCCGTCACATCCTTGAAGTAGCTCAGAGGACGGATATTGATGCTGGATGTAGACTCACAGAGTGGTGACAGTGAGGGGTAGGTGGGTAGAAACTGGTTGTGATCCTCTGTGTGTGACAGCAGCTTCAGCTCAGCGTCTCTCCTCTTCAGCTCAGTGATCTCCTGCTCCAGCTTCTCCTGAAGCTCTTTGACTCGACTCACTTCACTTTTCTGCTGGGATCTGACCTGCTGCTTCAGATCACAGCTTCTTTTCTCCATGAGACGGATCAGCTCGGTGAAGATCTTCTCACTGTCCTTCACTGCTTTATCAGCAGAGCGATTGACAGCCTCCACCTCCTGTTGGAGCAGCTTCACATCTTTCTCTCTGTCCTGGATCCTCTGCTGGATGTTGAGTCGACTCACCTCCAGCTCTCTCTGCCTCTCTGTCCTTTCTGCTTTCTCCTGGATCTTCTTGGAGGGCTCCATCAGCTTGTGTTTCTTGAACGGAGCTGAGTCATAATGAGGCTGGAGGTGTTTCTCACAGTAAGAGGCCAGACACACCAGACAGGACTTGAAGGCCTTCAGTTTCCTCCCAGTGCAGACATCACAGGCCACATCTTCAGGTCCAGCATAGCAGTGATCAGCAGGAGCAGCTTGGAGTCCAGTCTTCTTCAGTTCCTCCACTAAATCTGCTAACATGGTGCTTTTCATCAGGACAGGCCTCCGTTTGAAAGTCTGCCTACACTGCGGGCAGCTGTAGATCTTCTTCTCATCCTCTCCATCCCAGTGGGTTTTAATACAGTTCATGCAGTAGCTGTGTCCACAGGAAGTAGTCACTGGATCCTTCAGTAGATCCAGACAGATGGAACAAGAGAATGACTCCCGCTCTAGCTGAACTCCTTTCTGCGCCATTTCACCTCTCAGAGAACACACCCATCTGAGTTTCACTTCCTGAGACATGAATCAAGTTTGAGCTCTGATCTAAACAGCATGTGTTTGTGCAGTGAATGGGGCCTGTCAGCTCTTGCACTTCGCCACATGTTGGTTACACCCTCCTTCAAACTGTAGATCTGAAGGGGAGGGAACAAGGAAATAAGAGGACCGAGTGTAGCTGCCTGTGTTTGAGAGAAGGAAGAGGAGGGAGGAGTCATCAAGCAATGATTCATTCCAGGACGAGGAGCTTGTGAATTTTAACTCTGTGTGCTCCATTACCCATACTACCATACTATGTAGTATGACAGAAAAAGATTTAGTATGTCCCAATACATAGTATGTCAAATGCAGTATGCCAAAACATACCAGGATGTCCTACTACATCTGGTCGCATTATGCAGAATGCAAGTAAACCTGCTTTTCTGACTGTTCTGACCCACAATCGTCTGTGCAGCAGATATATGAGCAAGAGGGTCAAAGGTCAAAGCAAAGTAGTATGTCCCAATACTACATGCAACAGTGAGTACTTTGTAAGGACAGCGGCAGTATGTACTAAAAGTAAAAAGTATGCGATTTGGAACATAGCCTCTGTTTCCTCATTTACAACGAAGCCTCGTTTAAAACCTGCTCCACATTTGAAAACATTTCAGGATTTAGTTTTAAAATACTTCTTGGTGATGGCTCCATATTTCTCTGACTCATCCTCAAATTCAGTTCAATTTTCTTTTACTGATTAAAACAGCGGTCTGACAGTAGCTTAGTAGAGTTATCAAACTAAACTGTCATAAAATACACGGATTGCTGTATAATAATTTCCTTGACTATTTAATGATCCACTTTGAAGCATTTGTAACAAAATACTTCAATTTCTGACTGCATGTTGCACGGTGACGCTATCACGGTGACATAATCTGTCCAAAGACCTGACAAAGTTCTCAATACTACTGTTACACCTTAACGCTACAAAATAAATTGCAATTAAAGTCAATGTACTCACTAATGAAACAACATCACACTACAGAGCCCTGATGTCCAAACCATCAATTGAACTCTATTTCTATTGACGCACACTTTGTAGCATCAATTATATCTATACAATAGCCTTCCTCAGAGCAGCCTCTTCAGAATGAATCAGAAAAAAGACAAAACTCAGAAAATTAAACAAAACAGAAGAACAATAACTAAGAAGTCTATGGACACCACGACGGGTGCAACAAGCATTATTAAGCCACATAAATAAAATAACCTGCCACTTCTTATAGAATCAACAGCAGAATAAAACATCACCCAGCAGACAACATGGAGTCGTATAAACTATATATAACTCTACAGCAGCTGCATACACATATGTTAAAGTAAAGGAAAGCTGCACAGTTTTATACACCATGTAGCACACATAGAGACACAATGCTCTGTTTCTATACAACACAGTGTTTGTTGACATCCCTCTCTGTACAGTGAGTTACATCCATCAGTGAGGTTGTTGTACTCACCTGTCTGGACGTCATTCTGGGAGTCTCGTGCACCATGAAGTCCTCCATGATCTGCTCCAGATTCAACTCTGCTGCTCCTCAAAGTTTTCAGACATGTTGAGTTGAATGAGGCTCTGCAGTCACATCAGGGATTATTGTCACAAACAGCAGAAAGGCCTCACACACACACACACACACACACACACACCTCACTGACGGTAAAAGTTCTTCAGTGAACACACAAGTCACCGCTGGAGGATCCACCATGAGCATGTTAACATGTTAGCAGGTTGGCCAGTTCCAGCATGCACCTTGTTGGTCTGCAACATCTAGGGTGTGTTTGATTTGGGTCACAGAGCGTGCTGGCAGGGTGGTGCATTAAATCAGTGACAGTATGGTTCCTCACTAAATAACTATAACTAAAGAACTAATATCGGATTGACACCATTTACCATGATGTATGACACAATGCCCTTTTACTATAAAGGTTTTTATCAGACTAAAAATATGCTCTTAACTGAAACTGGAGACAAACTGAGTTGAGGTGCTTTAACCTCCACTACTGATATTTATTGATCAGTGCTATCGACACAATTCTTCACAAAAAAAAAAGCATCGATATAAGAATAACCTTCTGACACACAACCCAAACACACTGTGGTCAACCTGAACTTCAGCAGCTGGCAGAAGAAACAAGTCAAGTTAGTAGAAAATCTACTAGAACAGTGTTAAAACATTAAAAACACAGGTGAGGTTTTTAAAAAGTGAAATGGAGGACATACAGTAAACGCCTCAGTTAGTGAGGGACACAAGCCAAACTACCACCAGGAAAATCACTCATTTCTGTTTGTTGTACTAAAAAAGGAGAATTCACATTGACTAAGAGAAGTCCAACACCCTGACCACGATGTATGAGACATTAGAAAGTTTCTGATGGGCTTAAAAACATGATTTAAAACCTGCTGTCAGACTGAGTAGAGGAGCTTTAACCTCCACTACATCCCTGGTTAGCAGGATGAGGGCGCCCTCTTGTGTTGTGCATCAGGTTTCGCATTTCTCTTGTTATTAACCTGCTGTGATGTTCACTGCAGGAAGACATGTCAAAACTTCACTGAGCCTTTGGCAGCTTCAAACAACATCAGTAAAGAGATATTTAAATCAATGTAATATCACACTATGTCAGTTTGTTCACAGGAGTCACACCCTGTAACACTGATGCTGCATTTAGGTCACATGGGAAAGATGGTAGAGAGGAGTTTCCACTTTACAAATATTATTCTAACATCAGCTCTCAGGTTGTAAATAGCATTTGGGAATGTGAGATTTGAGGCTGTAGGTTAAATTTTCTCTGACGTCTTAAATTCTGATTAAACACCATTGAAATATTTGTAATCAAATGCAGAGAATCATCTACACAATATCTGTTGTCTCATGTGTGTCATGACTCAACAAAACCTCCTCACACCCAAACTTGACCAAATTAATTTTGACTATTTTAACATGTTTTAAGTCGGTGTAATAAATCCTGTTTATTGACTAAGTGCACAAAGAAAATAAAGAGAAAAAAGCAACAATTGATAGAATACTCTTCTCATTTCTCTGTGATTTATTTGAAAGGACAGAGACTGACTGACTCTAAACATGAACACTGGACTTTGTGGTGTTTCAGGAGGAAAACTGTCTCAGTTATTCTCTCATATTAGGTTTCACATTTTCTCCATCAGCTTTGTATGATACCCTGAAATGAAGACAAGGAGGAAAATACTTTGTTCATGTTAGTTTATTCATCATGGAAACCTTCAGTTTGTTCACACATCCCATCAGTAAAGTCTGTTAAATGACTCTCGTTCAATGATCTCATGTTCAGATTCACTTCATCAACACAATCAGTTTGTTTAAGCAGAATCTCAGCCATGTGAACGAGAACAATGAAGGATCTCCTGATTGATTATGATCATGATAATTATAGTTTTATAAAGCTCAGAGGTCTGCCAAACAAATAAATGTCAATGTAATTATATATATATAATTACATTACAAATTTACAAGGCAGAAAAAACAACATATCTTTTAGAGCACAGACAAGTTTACATATTCATGCAGAGAAATATCAGTTCAGGTGAACAAACATCATCATGAGCAGTGAAACGGACACAGGAAGGAATGCCACCTGAAGACACTCACATATTTACAGAACAACTCGTGAAGATGTCAAAGTACAACCATAATGTTTGATTGACAGCTGATCTCTGAGCAGTGGAGAAATGACGCAACAATCAGCTCTCAGCAACAAACATGGAGACAGAATGAGTTTAAGAGTTAAAACACAGAATTGAACCCTTAAATGACTTCTGTCTATTCCAGTTTACAGAATTCAGCAGTATAAGAATAATGGAATACATTATGAAGTCCAGCATAGAGAGGCTCAGTGAATGTGGTCTGGACTCTGTGGAGGAGAGTCATGGTTTCAGAGACGCTGTAGAAGGACAGAATACCTGCACGGTGATCCAGGTACACTCCTATTCTGGAGGATTCAGGACCTGAGACGGGACTTTCAACATTGTTGTACCAAAATTCATAACTATAATCTCTGTAAGAAAATAACGCCCAAGATTTGTCATTTTTTCCAAACTCACATTCCTCCATGCTCCCTTCTCTCCTGATACTCTTGTATGCAACTGCTACATAAATCTCTTCCCCACTCCATTCCACCTCCCAGTAACAACGTCCAGTCAGACTCTCTCTACTCAGGACCTGCCAATAATCAGTGAATCTGTCTGGGTGAGTAGGATAAGACTGCTCTGCAATTGTTACTTTTCTGTTCCCCTCAGATAATAACAGCTCTGTGTGTGCTGTGTTTGGATCCAGTGTGATTTCTTTTGAATATTTTAAGAATCCAGCTCTGGTCTTGGGCTCTGGTTGTGACAGTAAAACATCCACATTAGACACTGTCCATGAGACGTTTGTCCATTTCTCTCTCAGAACATCCTGTAGTTTATCTCTGACTTCTGACACAGCCGCCGTCACGTCCTCAAAGTAGCTCAGAGGACGGATATTGATGCTGGATGAGTGTGTAGATTCACTGAGTGGTGACAGTGAGGGGTAGTCAAGTAGAAACTGATTGTGATCCTCTGTGTGTGACAGCAGCTTCAGCTCAGCATCTCTCCTCTTCAGCTCAGTGATCTCCTGCTCCAGCTTCTCCTGAAGCTCTTTGACTCGACTCACTTCACTTTTCTGCTGGGATCTGACCTGCTGCTTCACATCACAGCTTCTTTTCTCCATGAGACGGATCAGCTCGGTGAAGATCTTCTCACAGTCCTCCACTGCTTTATCAGCAGAGCTATTGACAGCCTCCACCTCCTGTTGGAGCAGCTTCACATCTTTCTCTCTGTCGTGGATCCTCTGCTGGGTGTTGAGTTGACTCACCTCCAGCTCTCTCTGCCTCTCGGTCCTTTCTGCTGCAGCTGAGACGGTGTCGTGGCCTTTATGTTCATCCACAGAGCAGAGA
>CAKAOI010047260.1:0-14614 GCA_916701655.1 Sebastiscus albofasciatus
ATATATACTGTAAATACGACCTGTGCATTCATGATGAAAACTCACATTTATGTAAAGTTATATATACTTTCCATGTTTATTCTATCTCAATGGTGTCACTTCAACACTAAACTCAAGTCAGATATCTAAATGGCGAATGTGTCAACATGCTGGATGTGCTACTGACTTGATGGGGTTTGCAGCCGCGGTGGAGCTGGCTGACGAACCGCTGATGGTGCCGAACTTCTCCTGTCGGCGGCGGACGTCACGCGGCGGCTTAGCGACAGAATTCACAAACGCCATCTTGACCTGTCGCCCTGCCGGGACAAACACAACACTCACACTAAAACACAACACTCAAAGACCTTAATAAATACATTTCAACATCAGTCTGGGACGTTTTCCTAGAAATGAACGTTCACTTTCTAGTGCTCATTGATATAAAGTGACTCAATGCTTCTCCTACCTTTTGGCTTGTTGGCGTGGGCGGAGGAGATGTTCTGGGTGAGCATCCTCAGCCGCTCCTCACGCTCGTCGTGCAGCCTCAGATACATCTCCCTCCACGACTCGTACTCCTGACGAGACTCGCGCTTAAAGTCCCGCTGACAGTGACGCATCCAGAGTTCATCAGATTCCTCCGTAAACCACTGAAAGCAGAGGGGAGTGCCATCAGTCTTCTCAGCCTTCCTACACATTGTGCTCGTCATTCTACACTTCATCTTCCCAAGTCTTGTTTATTTTAGTTAGGGAGGTAAGTTATTGTAATTTGGTGTCATTGATTTTGTTGAGTTGGATTTGTTATACCTTGCTAGTTGGATTTATTTGATTAATATTTTGGCCTTTGCCCTGCTTTGAGTCAGTTCTTAGATTCATCTATTTCAGAATACCTTGTAAACTAGAGATCATCTTGTGATGGGATCACACCAGCCGTGACATCAAATTGGCCTAGGGGCGTAAAACAAGCCCCCAGGAAGAGCGCCGGTCATTGATGCCAATTTTCGTAGTGGCCAAACGATGTTACTACAACTTCCGTGTCCGTCACGTGATGCCATTGGGCCCAAAAAGACTTTTTCCCATAGACTTACATTGGGAAAGAGACGTCTGTAACTCAGCAGATCCTTTTTTTTGAGGTGAATCAACTTCCCAGTACGAACACTCTAATAGTGCTTATTTAAATCATCAGGTCCTAAAAGTTGTCAAATGCACTAATAGATGAATCCAGAGTTTTTTCCCTTCCTCAAATTAGGAAAGAACGGGGCCCCGCCTCCAACGCTGTATCCAGTTCTCTTAATACATCCATGGAGTAAAGAGGGGGGGCTTTCCCTTCCCCACTTCCTTCACTCCTACTTCCGCCCTCTTGCTCAGACCACACCAATCTCAAAACTCGCCCTTCATTTTGATCTCAACTATGCACCTGTGAAGTGTTGTGACTGCATCTTACATGGTTGTGACGTTACCCCGGTGACAAAACACGTCCACAGACATACAGAAATATAAACACCTGGCAAAGTACTCAAAAATGGTGAAAACAATACCAGCGTCGCTGTCGCGGCTGGTAATAAACACCTCAGTTGTTAGCTCTATAGTTGGCTGGGACTTAGAACATGAAAAAGACCAATCTTCCCTATCTCACACAGGCTCCGCCCTCTACTGGACTCTCTGGGTAATACTCTCCTCCAATCACACATACGCGTTAGCCCACTGAGATTTTGCATAAACGTAGCCGGCCAATCAGGACGTGCCTACTGAATATGTGCGTTACCACAGTATATAAGGCGGCGTCCAGCGCTTTCTGGTATTCCATTTGTCTTCAGCGATCAACAATTGCCCGCTGACGGCTACATCTCCACGGATGGAGTCGCTGCTACAAGGCATAGGCGCAGTTTGAACTTTGAGGTTGGGGGTTTACAAAAAAAAAAATCTAGAGGGAATGAGCGTGTTGTACAACACAGAGAGGTCTAGTTTATTGGGACGCTGTGCGTCCCTGCAGCCGGTACGCGACCGTGGCATGAGGGTCAACTTTTATACATAAGACCTATAAGACCTATGACGCGTCTACCTACGTGCGGCACCAGAATGTAAGAGCCAAAGCCACGCCCCTTGGTGGACCCCATGGGACCTTATTTCGGAAAAAATATGAACGGTAGTCAAAGACGAGAGAGACAAATATTTTTTTGATCCTGTTTGAATTACGCCATAAATCACACATAATGATGTTTGTCGTAGGATCATTTAGTTTTGTGTCAAACCGCTCAGAGAACTACATCTCTCGTCTCGCACAATATAGGTCACCAACGCTAGCTAGCTAACATGTTATTTTACATGATGTGTTTTATCCAGTCAGGAAGAGAAAGAACAAGCAAGACCTGATCGCTGGTGTGAGTTCATCCCAGTAGGAAACACACAGGCATCGTAGCTTCAGAGAGAGAGACGTCACTACGACACTTTTGGGTGTGTCGTCTTTCTAATGGCGTATTTTCATTCTGATACTTCAACAGTTTTACAACAAACTGAGACTTTCTTGACTTGCAACCGTTCATATTTTTTCCGAAATAAGGTCCCACGGGGTCCACCGGAAGAGGCATGACTTAGAATCTTACACTGGCGGTGCACGTAGGTAGGCGTGTCCTGATAGGCCGGCTACATTTATGCAACTCTCAGTGGACTGACGCATGCGTGTGATTGGACAGGAATATTACCCATAGAGTCCAGTAGAGGGCTCCGCCTGCATGTATAGAACTAGGGTTACAATATCATAACCTTCGTTGTGTCTTGACCAGCAGACTGGGGCATGACACTATGGAATACATTATATCAATGAGGGTCCTCACAAGTATAGAAAGACTATGTGTGTGTGTGTGTGTGTGTGTGTGTGTGTGTGTTGCTCTGCTCGATGCGGTAAAGCTGCTCTGGTGTACATCGCTCCAGCACCGGTTCCAGGATCTCAAACGGCACTCCTCCGACCTCGGCGATGGCTGAAAGAACACAGAAGCAGCCAACAGTCACATGTGTGCAGTAGTGCCCATTTGTTTTCACCACCTTAAGGTAACGGGTTGGTGGGAAGTGACTGCAGAGGGGTATATACTGACTCTCAGAGATTTGTCTGGTGATCGTGAAGGCTTTCTGTTAATCTTTGTGCTGAGCCACACCACTCTATCACAGTTTCACATTTGTCCCACAGAATTACTGTAGTGGTATTTAAAGGTCCCATGTCGTGCTCATTTTCAGGATCATACTTATATTCTGTGTTTCTACTAGAACATGTTTACATAATGTAATGTTCAAAAAAAACCTTTATTTTCCTCATACTGTCTGCCTGAATATGCCTGTATTTACCCTCGGTCTTAAATGCTCTGTTTTAGCGGATTTCGATGGAACTGCGACGAAATTGCGTTGCTAGGCAACAGCTTGGGTCCATGTGTACTTCCTGTCAGCTGATGACATTCACATACACTGCAACCAGGAATAAACTGGGACACACTTAGAATGTTTACATTTAATTCTGTGAAAAGGGTCTAAATATTGTATATTTGTGACATCACAAATGGACAGAAATCCTGACAGCTTGTTTCAAATGCAGAGTTTCTGAATACGGGCTGTGTGTATCTCCCTGTGGATTGAGCATTTCGATACTTTCACATTATTTATATAGGACTTAAGCCTGCTCTATAATAAAAAAATATGAAAATCTCATTTTTTTATAATATGAGACCTTTAATGCGCACTAACATGAATACATTTTTGTGCTTATTTTGCGGTATATAAGCTTGTGAGAACAATGAGGGAGTCTGCAGGTGCTCTAGTGCCATCTGCTGGGAGACTCCGTGACTGTTTTGTAGTTGTGGTGCTCCCAGTAGGCCGGTACTCACCGGTACGCAGCTTCATTTTACTCCTTATGGCATACTGTAACTTTTTCTCACATACCGGCACTTCTCACAAGCTGCCGGTACTCTTCTCTGCCCTCTCCATATCAGGTTCTCTGGGAGATTTGTTCGACATAACTTTTTTAAACTTGTGAATATACTGTATATAGTTAAGGAAATTGAATTGAAAAGTTTTCTGAATCTGCTTTTTTTGATTTACAGAATATTATTTTACAGGGCAAATATTTCCAGAAGAACTGAATGTTCAGACGAAGGCTGTTATTGTGTAATAATCAAATAATTATTTAATTACACCTATAGCAAGTTTTGTCTTTAAGTTATGTGGGCGTTACCTAGACTATAGTAGCCTAATAACTATGGTCCAAAATGATGGAAAATTGCATAGTTTTCAGTAAGAAAGACCTTCAAATGTTCTTGGGGGAGGACTCTAAACCTAACACCTCCTAGTATCTTCTATTCACTGTAGAAATTCAGAATGTGTCTCTGTATAATATGTAGGAGCATCCTGACTGGTACCTGGCTCCTAAAACCTGAATGAAGAGCTCACACAGCTCAGCTCTGCTTGCATACCTGCCTGTCTGTCTGTCTGTCTGTCTGTCTGGTGGCTGCTAATTCTAGCTTATAGACATCCGATAATATATTATAGAACGATACTAGAAATAATACAGGAACGCACTTTAAGAATTAACACTATATACAGACACACCACCTTGACCCTATAATGTTCCAGAGGGAATATTATTGGAGTATTATAGGCCTACTATAGATGATGCATAGCCAAGTATAATAATAGCAATAAAATCACAGCTGATTATGACTGACACAGTACAACATCCTTAAAGAAATAATGAATAAATAGAAATAAGTCGACAGAGATTGCTGATACCGGCCGATACACACGCCAACATGTGAATAAGAGGAGTACTGGCACTTATTTTTTCCACTTCTAGCACTGGCAGCTCCACTTACAGTCGATGTTGTTCTGCAGCACACGGATGCACTGCTCGTACAGAGTCATCATCTTGGGCAAGTAAGCGGTCTTTGATCCTGAGTAGACCACCATCTTAGAGTTGAATCGCTTCCCCGTGAACCCGGCATCCTCCTCGTCGTTGCAGACAGGAACTGAAAACAAAAAACGGGAGAGAAAGTCAGTCTGTGTGACACAGAGCAGAGCAGGGCAGGATGAACTTTTACAGACATGGTGACACTGATGAGAAAGAATAAAAACAAGAAGAACTAGATTACACTTTGCAGGAAAGAAAAAATTCACTTGTTCGAACATGACACCCAAATTGTGAGTGGGCCCCGAAGCCTCCAGGCCTCGGAGGCTTACAGCTGCACAGTTACAGTGATGCGTTCACAGTCACGTTCATCACTGAAATGACCAAAATAAAGCGGCGAACTTTGAGGAAATAAAAAATGCTAATTAAATTCAGCCAATATCAAAACATGGGCTCACCTCCATCAGTACATTTACATGGACGCAACACACCAGGAGAGAAGACTTTCTTAGTTCTAGTCGAACCTTGAATGGAATCATTTTAAATATGAGAATCCTTTCTCTTAGAAAACCTGTTACCCGTATAAATGACCCCCGCCTCCCCCCCATTACAGAAACCAGATTTCTTGTTTACATGACATTTAAGAAATCCAGTTACTGGAGAAACAGTGCATCTTAGTCACAACTCCACAGAAGTTCATACATGACTGAAGCCTTGCCAGCAAGAAAATAGAGGAAACTGTGGAGGAAATATTGACCAAGAATGAAATTGATTGTTTGTAAAATATTAGAAATACATAATATGAGGATTTTGCTGGACATACTATAAAATGATGGGCACCCCTGTCCCCAGCTTTTTCCCTCGGGGGGGCAAAACTGAAATTTAAAGCCCCCCTCCAGCCAGTCTTACTTCCTGTTTTTTCTCAATGTTCTTTCTCAAACAGAGAATGGGGGTGTGGTTAATAGTCAGATGTAATTCATTACCATGGCAACCAGATTGCATCATTTTTAAACCCAGTTTAGATGAAACCAGCTTAGATGAATTTACTGTTCATCACACCACAAATGAAACAAGAAATCTCCAGCAGGAGACGGTAAAGAAGCGAGCGAGTGAGAGAGACAGTCGGTGTGTTGGGCTAATTCTGCCAGTGGGACTTTGTGTAATTCTCTGCGTTGATTGCACACGTTCACCGCACACACAAATGCCATGGTGAAAATAAACACACTAAACTAAAGTGGAGGAAACTAAAAATAAAATAAAATCCCTCAGTTAACTAATGCAACAAGTTGGGCTAGTTAACTACACCTAACTAACTAACTAGCTAACTAACTAGAAGACAAACTGACAGACAGATTTATCAGTTTGCTGCTGCTCAGACACAAACAAGCATGAGTGACCTGCAACTTGGAGGATGACGTCTGACCTGCAGCTTCTACTATAGTCATACGTCACATTCCCATTTTAGCAACAACCTTCTTTTTTAAACTTTTAGCACAAAATTATTTGTGATAAAAAAAAGGCAAACATTGTGGCTAATCAACGTTTTCTGTAAATTACTAAAACAAATATGAAATGCCAAAATACACTGGAAGGGGGCTGTATTGGAGGGCCACGGACCCAAAGCAAACACTTATTGTATTGTTAAGATGCAAAATGGTACTGGGATCCCAAGTTCCCTTAATTCAAATGCGTTTTTGTCCGTGTGCCACTGTCTCTGCCTTTCCATTATTTTCTTAGCACACTTGCGCCAAACTGACTTCCTGCACAAAGTGTCACTGTGCCACCATGCTCAGATTATGAAAAATAATTAATAATGAGGGATTCTACATTTAAAGAGCATTTTTACCTCACAGAAAATGAAACAGCACAAACAGCATTTTATATTACAATGTTTTTCAATTATTAGAATTTTTTCCCCCCACTAGAAACATCTGGCGGGCCAAATTGGACCTTATGGGCTCCACTTTGGGCAGCCCTGGTTTAGAAGAAGGAACTATGATGTTTCATAAACAAGACATTGATTTGTAAGGTGAGGGCGTTACCTTTCCGTCTCTGCGGGGACAGCGGTGTGACGTCGATGGAGGGCAGAGGTCTGTAATTGGGTTGGATCGCTGGCAGAGGGATTTCAGGAAGAGTCGCGACGACCTCGACCACCTGCAGACAACATCGCATTAACATCAACAAGCATGACCCTATAACAGATCTTCAGGGTTTATAAACTGAAAGGAAATATGCTCCAACCAGGCAAGCTGTTTACAATGACATATTGTTTGATTAAGACTGTTGTAATCGGCAGAGAAACCACAGAAACAGAGCTGTTGTGATACTCCAGACTCTAAACTTGTTATAGCCTTTGAAATCTGCAGATTACTGCTCTTCTCTGAATTATCTTGACGGTTAAATAAACCACTGCTGCTAGGAAACAGACACAGTTCTACAAAATAAAAGCACAGCTTTGACGCCTGGAGAGAAACACTGACGGGCTCAAAGCTCAATAAAGTCGATAAACACAACCAGATCTCGACAGATTTTCGACATTCAAACACAACAGGCTTCAATTTAGAGCTGCAACAATTTAGTCAATTAATCTAACAGTTGATTGATAGGAAATTAATCAGCAACAATTTAAATAATCAATAAATCTTTTCAGTCATTTCTCAAGCAAAAACTGCAAACTCTACAGTAGTTGCAGCTTCTTCAATGATAGTAAACTGATTATATTTAAGGTTTGGCCTGTTGGTCGAATGAAACAAGCAAACTGAATTATTTAATTGCGATTGATAAAATGACTGTCTGTAGTCCAATGCGATTAATCGCAAATTAATCACACATTTTTTATCTGTTCAAAATGTACCTTAAAGGGAGATTTGTCAAGTATTTAATACTCTTATCAACATGGGAGTGGACAAATATGCTGCTTTATGCAAATCTATGTATATTAGGGCCGTCAAAGTTAACGCGATAACAAGTTAATTCAAATTTGTTTTAATGCCAGTAATTTCTTTAATGCATTAACACAATCGATGTAAAGCTAGAGTGAAGATACTGGTATCATATGAAACTACAACACCTAAGGAATCCATCGGTACCAACCATGTCATACTAGCTTGACGCGAAGGAGGTTAAATAACACTCCAAACTTAAACTAAATTCTGGCGAGGAAAAACTGGCATGGCCATTTTCAAAGGGGTCCCTTGACCTCTGACCTCCAGATCAGTGAATGTAAATGGGTTCTATGGGTACCCACGAGTCTCCCCTTTACAGACATGCCCACTTTATGATAATCACATGCAGTTTGGGGCAAGTTATAGTCAAGTCAGCACACTGACACACTGACAGCCGTTGTTGTCTGTTAGTCTTGAGTTATGATGTGAGCATATTGTTTTATGCTAAATGCAGTACCTGTGAGGGTTTCTGGACAATATCTGTCATTGTTTTGTGTTGTTAATTGATTTACAATAATAAATATATACATACATTTGCATCAGCATATTTGCCCACTCCCATGTTGATAAATACTTAACAAATCTCCCTTTAAGGTACATTTTGAACAGATAAAAAATGTGCGAATCATTTGTGATTTATCGTGATTAACTATGGACAAACATGCGATTACTCACAATTAAATATTTTAATTGATTGACAGCTCTTATATATATTTATTACCCATAGAACCCATTATCATTTACACATCTTTGAAAATGGCCATGCCAGTTTTTCTTCACCAGAATTTACGTGTAAATTTGGAGCGTTATTTAGCTTCATTCACGACAAGCTAGGAGGACATGGTTGGTACCGATGGCTTCATTAGGTTTCATTAAGTTGCGTTAATGTGTTAAAGAAATTAGTGGCATTAAAAAAAATTGCATTAACGCATTATTATCGCATTAATTTTGACAGTCCAACTGATTATATCTAAGGTCTGGACTGTTGGTCGAATGAAACAAGCAATCTGAATACATCACCCCCCAGGCTGTGGGAAGTTAGAACACTATTTTCTGACATTTTATAGACCAAACAATAAATCCATTCATCGAGAAAATAAAGGGCAGATTAATAATAATGATAATAATTGTTAGCTGCAGCCCTACTTCTATTCTACTGAAATAATCTAACGCAGATGGAGAATGATCTCTTCTTACCCTCTTGCGTTTTTCCGGTGTTGCCGAACTGGAGCCTGAATGTGGCCTCTTGGCGCTCTGAGTGCCGTTAGCCTTGCTCCCTTTGGAGGAAGAGGAGGATGAGGAGGGGGCGGGCGGAGGGGTGCGTGAACGACGGGAGGACGACGTGGAGGAAGAAGAGTGAGACGGTCGACTGTGTGACGAGGATGATGACGATGATGGCTTCTTCTTCTTCTTGACAGGCGTTGGGGCGTCGTATGTGAGGAAAGACTCAAAGGACATGGTGGGGGTCTCAAAGTCCTCTTCCTCCTCTTTGGGCAGAAAATCCTTTGGCGCCCGTGGTTGCCCTGGAAACACAAATGGAAAAGTTAAGAGGATGCAGTGAATCATGGGAAATCAGGAGCCAAGTCCAAAGTAACCGACAATTACCAGACGATGGAAAACGGTGAAACTTTTCAAATAGCTGGTTGGCAGCGTCAAACAAGGGCTGTAGCTGACAATTAATCAGACAATTATTTTCTCCATTAAAGCTGAAGTAGGTGAGATTAGAGCAAATATGGTATAGTACCATATGGTATAGTACATGACACAGGTAACCTGAAAAAAATCATGTTCCTCTGTGTCCTCCGGTGCTCCTAACGGCATCTGCAAGATTTCACAGACCGAAGGAAAACAAGCAGTAAGAGCTGATCTGAGGTCTGCTGTCCATCTGCTGTCTATGAGAGCCGGCTGTCAATCACTCGCGAACTCCGACCAAATGGTCAAACTAGGCAGCGCTGATCAAATATGAATCAATAGTCTGTTACGTTAATGCCTATTCCTCTCCTCAAATGTTTTCAGAATCATCTTGTAGTGTACGGTTTAGCTGTAAAATGAGAAAGTTTGTGACGCTGCCGCCATTGTGAAATCTGGTGAAGGAATTCTGGTCACATGACCGGAGCACAGCCGATAGGAACGCTCCCTCAATGAAATGACCTGTGATTGGTCAAAGTCTCCTGTCAAAATATACTGCCTACTGCCACTTTAACTGACTGATTGTTTTTGTCTATAAAATGTCATGAAATAGTGAAAAATCCCCATCACAAGTTCCCAGAACCTGAAGTTACGTCTTCAAATTGTCCATTTGTCTGAACATCAGTTTACTAAAATATGCAAGAAAGAAAAGCAGAAAATATTCACATTTAAGAAACTAGAACCAGCTGATGTTTGACATTTTTGCTGGAAAAGTGATTTATATTGTTAAAATGCTAAATTTAACCTTAAAGGTAACTTTTTAACCTGTTTTCTCATGATTTTGTGTCTAAGTGACTAATGGGGAAAACATTTTTTGAAATTGGTCTAGTATTCAGTAGTCAATGTAGATGTTACGTCCACTAAAAGTGCTTGTTTTTACCACTGACAGGCTCACATTGTTATTATAAGTGTCTGACAACATCATGGAAAGGACCCTACAGAGAAATAAACCGTTTTCTTTATCTTTCGTTTGATCTGGTCTGTTTGTTATTGTGTCCAGGTCCAGCTCAAGGAGAACTCTGAATATCCGTATACTCTGGCTCAAATATATACGGGCGGACATCAAATTCAAAGGCCTCATCCACAAATATTCTGCCATGACACTGGAAATATTTTAGACAACACTAAGCTACGCTTCCTGTACTCCAACACAACAAACTCTGGCCGGCTGCCACTCGTGTTTCCACCATGGATGTATTCCACTATTGCATCGTTGTCCTCCGGCAACACGCCACAATGCCAGATTTCACAACGAGACTTCTCCTTGAGCGAGACTCTTTCAATAATGTCAGACACTTATAATAACAATCAGAGCTTGTCATGGCAAATACAAGCACTATTAGTGAACGTGAATGGAGGTACCAGCTTGCCCCAATAGTACCATATCGCAGCCCGTGAGCAGCTGCCAGTTACTGCGTTCTCCCTCAATACCGGAACAATTTCAAAAATTGTTGTCCCCATTGGTCAGTTACACACAAAGACATGGGAAAATAGGGTACAGGTTGAACAATACTGAAGTTACCCTTTAATCTTCTGTTGATTGACTAATTGATTAATCAACTACTGTAATTGTTGAATTGTTCTTCAACCAACACACACACATACCATACATTGTTTGTGATGCTTTGTATCACTATACAGTAGCAAAGAAATCAAATTTTTGTGTGTCCAGCTTTCTAAGGACTGAGCAATCACTGACTGATGTTTAAAGGTCCCATATTATGCTCATTTTCAGGTTCATACTTGTATTTTGTGTTTCTATTAGAACATGTTTACATGCTGTAATGTTCAAAAAAACACTTTATTTTCCTCATACTGTCTGCCTGAACATACCTGTATTTACCCTCTGTCTGAAACGCTCCGTTTTAGTGCATTTCAACGGAATTGCATTGCTAGGCAACAGTTTGAGTCCATGTTTACTTCCTGTCAGCTGATGTCATTCACAGACACTGCAACAGGAAATAAACTGGGACACATTTAGAATGTTTATGTTTAAAACCGTGTAATGGTCTAAATATTGTATATTTGTGACATCACAAATGGACAGAAATCCTAATGGCTTGTTTCAAACACACAATTTCTGAATACGGGCCGTGTGTATTTCTCCATATATTGAGCATTTTAATAGTTCAACAGTATTTATATAGCACTTAATCCTGCTTTATAATGTAAAGGACCTGAAAATCTCACTTTTTACAATGTGGGACCTTTAAGAAACTGCTTGCATTTCATTTATAAATGACAAGTTTGTCATTTCCTGCCAGCAGAGTTACTCAACTAACAGATTGTATCTCAATTCGCCGGTACAGGATGTCGCTCTGTTGTGGCCACATTCTGTGGCATTATGAAACAGAATTTTTTTTTTCTGGTGCACAGACCAGCACAACTTATCATCTAATAAAAACATGAGCATTATTTTGGCGTCTAGAATGATTAAAGGTTTATGAAATGCATCTGTATTGGTAAGCTTAGAGTTTACAATTTATGCTCCAGAGCATCAAAACAAGTGCACAGTGTTCATAGATAAACAATCTAAACCAGCACAAGCTGGAATTAATTGCTTTCCAAACAAGGACAAGTGTAATGTGACTTCCTTCTCTACTTGGAAATAAATCGGTTCTATTTGGATTTTGGCTGTGGTAGAATTATCCTAGAGTCCAGTTTTATTTACCGTTAGCTTCAAGAACACACTCCATCTGTCTTGTGGCCTATACCTTACAGGATTATCAGACACTTTTACAAAACATTGTTTACGATACAACCAGAAGAGCGAAAGATGAAAATGAAGGCAGTTTTTTTGTCAATTTGAAATGTTCAATAAAAGTTCAATAAGAAAACTTTCTTCATAAACCTGGATATTTAACTATTGTGTGAACAGTCCTGATCTCAATATTGTAATCGTAGAAATCATCAGCCCTACTCGTGCAGCCTTAAAGCTGGGGTAGGCAGGTCGGCAAATGTGATTAAAAAAATATATATTTTTGTATAACGGTCACTATTTCCTGACAGTAGTGCATGAGACAGGTAATCTGAAAAAAAAAATGTGCCTCTGTGTCCTCCGGTGCTTCTAATGGCATCTGCAAGATTTCACAGACCGGAGGAAGACAACCAATCAGAGCTGATCTGGAGCCTTGCCGTCTCTGAGCAGCTGTCAATCACTCACAAACTCCGATCAAACGGTCAAACTAGGCAGCGCTGATCAAATAGGAATCAATATTCTGTTACTGTAATGCCTATTTCTCACATAAAATGTTCTCAGAATCATCTTGTAGTGTACTGTTAAGCTGTAAAATGAGAAAGTTTGTCACCCGGCAGCCATGTTGAGATCAGTTGAGGAGACACCAAGCACCGCCCACCAGCCGGAGCAAACTTTCTCCTTTTACAGCTAAACAGTACACTACAAGATGTTTCTGAAAACATTTGAGGAGAGAAATAAGCATTACAGTCACAGAATATTGATTGACAGCTTCCTCCGTTGAATGAACAGCCAATAGGAACGCTCTCTTTCTGAAATGACCTGTGATTGGCCAAAGTCTCCCGTCATAGGCTAGATGTTTTAAAGCCGGTAAACAGAGCCATGAGGAGGTGCAGAAGTCTAGTCTTCTCTCAGAAGACTTGAATTACAATATGCTAAAAGGTTATTATGGAATTTTTGCCAAATGACGGCAAAACTATTCTGCCTACTGCTGCTTTAACCCGTTTTCCCCTTTTGTTTCCACTTAAATAGCTATAATATCTTATTCTATGCTGTCGGTACAGTATCATATACAGTATATATTCTGTATCATCTTGTTCCAGCTCTTTATTGAAGCGATATAATGTCTACAAGCTTTGCCTCGTAATTCATCCATGCCGAGGACAAACAGGAAGATGACTCTTGATATCAGCGAGGTGTCTCTGGTGTCACAGTGAACCTCTTCCATCAAACACAAACACTCACCGTCATCTCCTCCTTTCTTCTTCTCGTCCCTCTTGCTCTCATGTGTGGTGGACTTCCTGCTGTGCTTTGCGGACTTTAGTTCTGGACTCTGCTGCCTCTCTCTGTCTGCGCTGCGTTTCTTCCCTTCACTGCCCTCTCTTCCTCCTCCTCGATCGCTACTCATCTGTGCATGGCGTTGCCGCCGCTCCTCATCTCTGTCCCTGTTTCTGTCGCCGTGGGAACCGTGGTGGTGGTTTTTGTTGGGTTCTTTGTTGGGTTTGGCGTGGCGGACCTCTTTGCGAGGAGGAGGAGGAGGACTTGGCTCAGGCTCAGGCTCGAGCTCGGGCTCAGGCTCAGGCTCGGGCTCGGGCTCAGGCTCAGGCTCGGGGCTCTCGTACTCGTCCGACTGGTAGCCTCCTCGCTGTGGAGGGCTGTACTGCTCGTGTTGAGGAGGTGAGGGCGAGTAGTTCGTGTGATAGCCTCTCTCCTCCTCCTCCTCCTCCTCCTCCTCCTCTTCTTCCTCTTCCATGTAGGAGGGCTCTTCCTCGGGGGAGGGCTCCCGGGTGCGTCTGTGTCCTCCTCCATCACCCCCCGCCTCTGGGCCTCGGGAGTGTGTGTGTGTCCGCGGTGCCTCTTTGACGTGGATGTTGGCAGGTCTGAGGTAGACAGATGCACAGCGGTGAAGAACACACAACTGTTTCTTGTTAGGACAACATTTATACACATCGATAATTCATTATGGCTTGTTGAGGCAGCTCTGCAGAATGATCCCTTTATTCCAAACAGTGAACAGCATACATTGTGAAATGTGCCAAAACCTGGAGGAAAGTTCCCATGTACACATACAGTATATATGCATACATATATATATATATATACATATATACATATATATATATATATATATATACACACATATATATACATATATGTGTATATATATATACACATATATACACACATATACATATATATATATATATATATATATATATATATACACATATATACACATATACATACATACATACATACATACATATATATATATACCTGTCTATATATACAAATATGCTGCTTTATGCAAATGTATGTATATATTTATTATTGGAAATCAATTAATAACACAAAATAATGACAAATGTTGTCCAGAAACCCTCACAGGTACTGCATTTAGCATAAAAAATATGTGTCAGT
>CAKAOI010047261.1:0-28780 GCA_916701655.1 Sebastiscus albofasciatus
TATGTATTTATTTGTGTATTTATTTAGCCTATTTATCTTCTACTGTTACCCCGATCCTGTGCTTAAATAATGTTACACTTTTATAGAATGACCCAACTATCTTCTTGGCTTTTATTTTGACATGTTTGCCTTCACTTCCGGGTCACGTGACTGCCGTTCTCCGCTCTTCGATTCAAAACAGAAAATGACAGAAAGAAACTTGAAGAAACTAAAATCGGATTGTTTTTTTAATTTGTTTTTTTTGTTTTTCGTTTAGAAACAAAAAGCAAACAGAGCACCACGTGATTTCATTTTTCGTTTTTGGTTTAAAACGAAAAAACGAAAAACCCACGTGACTTCCGTTCCTCAATTAAAAACGAATAATGATGAAAGGAATTCGCAAAAACGAAAAAACGGCCCAGATCGGATCCGTTTCTCGTCTTTTGATTCAGAAACCAAAAACAAGAATTTAAATGAAAAAATAAAAAAGCGTTTTTTCGTTCTTGAATTCAAAAGGAATAACGGATTATCCGATGATACCCAGACCGATCATCATTGATTCATGGAGAGACCTTGGTCTGGTCAGCTAACATTACTGCCAAGCAGCTGAAATATAGAGTGATATTGTGCTTTTAGCTGACGTGTGTCTCTTCACTCGTTCATGTCTATGTAGAGCGAGCACAAGCGCAAGCAACAGGATACTGACTTTAGTTGACTTAACAGCCACAGGTGTCGCTGTTAACAACACATTTCTGAAAGTTACAAACAGTCCCTTTAAAGGTTTACAAATCATTTGGTAATTGTTAATATACTATATAAACTGTTATAATGTGTGCAACCATAAACTGTTAATAGTGTCGTTATTGTCTCCTATCAGCTATGTTCAATATATAATTTATGAACTAATTATTTCATATTACACAAACTAATTAGAAAATAATATTTAGTAAACATTATTAACGAACATTTCATTGTTTGTTAACAGTTAAAATAACTATTAAGTAAGTTTAATTAACTATCAATTTACCATTTATAAATGATGGTTATTATAAAGTGTTACCTTTTCACCCAGCAACATGTTCAGGTAACATTGATCAACAATACTTCTGAACCGGCTCCCACTACAATATCACGTAATGTTACTTCAGTGTCATCGCCCTGTCCTGGAGATGCTTCTCCCTCTAGTGTGTGACTGTTGTAGGCCTCATCTATCCCTGAGTTTTCTCTCTTTGATAAAGCTTTGGCGTGTTTGCTTCATATTTGTAGTTGTGCTTGTGTGCAACACGTTCTCATCTCAACTCGTTATATACTGACGCTTTGTCAGACCCCTCAGCGTCACTCTTTCTGGTTGCAGTAAATACGTGCTTAATGTTGTGTATTAAACAAAAATGCTTGCTTAGGTTCAGGCAATAAAACCACTCAGTTAGGTTTAGGAAAGAACTACGTTTGGGCTTAAAACTGCTACGTTTGTACAGAGAAAATAAGACTGAAGGTTGTGAACACAGAACATGAACAAACAGCTGATTGTAACGTGACACACGGGACACGAACAGTGATCTCCTGGATGAAAGCCTCGTGTTTGTTGGACCCATCCACTTCCCCGCCCGCCAGCCCAGTGTGTGTCGCTCTTTAAATTACGTCACCACAGGACTTTCCCTGAGCGTGTGGATGGGTTTACATTGTAGTTAATGGAGAGCCCGGTGCGTCTCATACCGACGCTAAAGTGTGCCTTGTGCGTCGGTATCGAACCCTGACGGCCGTGAAAAAGCCTCGGTATTTGATGACCTGGGAATGAGAACGGGCTGGTGTATGTGACTGCTGAAGGACAGCAATGGAAGGGACATTCTGGGTGTTTATCCTTAAAGCTGCAATAATCTGATTTGCATATTTAAATGTGTCAAAGTAGGTCTGTAAACTGTGTGAGTTTGGAGGTTTGTTTTAAACCATAGCTCTGGGAACATGTTTTTGAGTCTCAACCAACCTTATCTAGCCTTAGTGCGCCACATGAGGAATTATTGTTTGGTTAGATGGTGACAGGCAGCAACCTTCAAGTCTGAAAAGTGAAGCCAACGCTGAAGAGCCTTAAACCTGCATTCTCTCTAACAGCCAGCAGGGGGCGACTGCTCTGGTTGTATAGAAGTCTCTGAAAAAATGAGCCTACTTCTCTCTTGATTTATTCCCTCAGTAAACATTGTAAACATGAGTTTATGGTCTCAATCTCTAGTTTCAGGTCTTCTTCAATACAGCATGATGTTCATTTAGTAGATTATGGTCCCATTTAGAGTCAGATAGACCATAAAGCAGGGGATGCTTTAGGCTACCATGTGATTGACAGGTCGCTACCACGGCGTTGTCCGGTCTGGGAGTTGTCCGTGTTTTAGTCTCAGAACTTTAACCCTTTCACAGTGTGTTTTCAGTTCATCAAAGTTAATGTAACATTTTGGTCGACTAAAATTGACATTCGGTTATACTTAGCTCCACCCGCTCATGTCACTTCTGGTTCCAAAAAACCATGACAGCGGCGGCCAAAAACCCAGATGGTGACAGCCGAAACAAAGGACGTATCTTGCCAAGAAGTGAAAGTCAATAGTTCGTTCCATTGCAACGTCAGCACCCAGCAGCAGAGCTACGCTTCCGCCATTTTGGACTGAAAGTAACTACCGAATGCCAGTAAAATGTCCACCTACAAAGAGCCATACAAAAGTAAAACAAAATTATTTTGATTCTATTGTCATATCAATGTCTCTACCAAAATGGCTTGCGTTGAACAATATAAATATTACAAATCTAATAAGCATTTTCAATCCAAAATGGCGAGAAGGGGCTCTCATCAAAAAACACCAGAGTTTTCTCTTTGCTTCTATGCTCTTTGGCCAAAATTCCGAAACTGTAGTCCATAAGCCAATTGGTGATGTCACGGTGACTACGTCCACATCTTATATACATGGTTATATCCAGGGTTGGACATTAGCACCCGCCAAATGCGGGTAAATTGTTGGCAGTGGCAGATAAAATCATCAGGCAGGGAAAACACTAAGGACATCCAATTGTCCCAGGGCCAGAAAAAATATGATCGGGGAGGATGAAAATTAATTTTGGGGCGAATTTTGGATGAGAGTTGAAAGAAAAATACCCGTTACATTAAAATGAACGGTGATGAAAATGACTGCACGTTTTGTGTAGCGCAACGTTATTATTAAACCTCCGGCCTCTGATCTCAGGACAGCTGCAGTGTCAACGGGGAATTATTCCCAAGTCAATGACAAAAACTTTCTGGTATTAACGGTACCAGTTAGCATTAGACTGTTTGATAATAACGGTAACGTTACAGTTAACACTCGCTAACGAGCCGGCAGCTGGCGTTTGTATTTATAGTGAGTGAGCTGATGATAACGTTACGTTAACGAGGAGTCAAAACTCTGCAACAGCTCAAATCATGTTACTCATTTACTGTACCTACTTACTCACAGCAGTATAAAATAGATAATAGAAAGGGAATTATGACCTGATTATAAATATGATATTTAAATAATCATAATCTTTTGAATTATTTGTTTTTATGCAAATAACAGTACAGTACTGTGTAGGCTACAGTACCCTCCCACCCCCCCACCCCCCCAAAAAACTGGGCTCCCCGGAAGCTACGGTGTAATTTGAACACTGTAATTTACCGTGTATATAATGTTTATTATGTAAAATATATCAAACAATGAATGACATCAGATCTAAAATGTTATTCCTTCATTTAGCGCACAGATTTCTGAGTGGCAGACAAAAAAAAAATACTTACCTGCCACAGTGGCAGGAAGTGAAAAAAGTTCATTTCAGACCCTGGTTATATCTATGGTTTGTGACCACTTTGGTTTGTGAATGCTAAAATGACTTTAGGTGCTTGTTAGCAGTCTAGATTAAAGTGCCTGTTGTGATTAGGCTTTTTATTATGTTGTTTGGACTGGTTACTTTTGTGGAGTTTGTTTTTGGTGGATGATTGAAGGGAGCAGCATTTGTCCCCAGTCTGCTTTTTTTGCGAACCCATTTATAACAAATGTTATCATAAGTGATAGAAATAATGGTCAAAATGATAAAAAAAGGACCAAATTTGTAATAAAGCTCAATTAACATAGGCTAACAATTTTAGCCTCCATTGTGCATTTACCCACAGCACTTACTGTAGCTTCCCTTTCTATTGCAGCCACGTGATTGTGCATATTAAACCCTGATTGTATCTAATGAATATTTGATGGAATATATGATCAAACTAAATGTAAATGTGTATCCATTTCCGTGCATACTGTATGCCATATGTTCAGCACGGAGGGGGGGACTCGTGATGAAATGGTAGGCATCTGATCAAGTCCCTCTGATCTGTCGATACTGCCCCACCCCTTCCCCCCCCCACCACACACACACACACACACACACACACACACGGCACCGACTCCCTCTCTGGGTCTCTCAACAATGAATTAGTATTACCTTCTCGCAAAAGCCATTCTGAGCTTCATTCATAGCTGTGACAATCTACTCTCTGAGGTGTACGCTCCTTTATCTGCTGGGACCTCAGTGTTTCCGTGTGTGCGTGTGTGTGTGTGTGTGTGTGTCTGCCTGCTATAATAAGCCTAGCTCTCTGTCTCCCTCCCTCCCGCCTTCCAGTTCCACTTTCTGAGCGATGCGGGTGGAGGAGGAAGTGACCTATATAGGCTGCATCTCTCTCTCTAGTCTGCTCCAGCTTCCTGCATTTCAACGATGTGTGCTATATATGTGTGTGTGTGTGTGAGAGAGAAAGAGTGTGCGGTGAAAGGCGCATATGAATAATTCAACGGATGCCTCAACACGACCGCCTTCAATAAAACCATCCCCCTTAATGAGTCTTAATGACAGCCACGGCGTGGAGACAATCAAAGGGTGTGTGTGTGTGTGTGTGTGTGTGTGTGTGCAGTCAGTGCGTGGGTGGGTAGGAAGAGGGAGCATCAGTGCTGCTGGGCTGATGGCGTGCGCTTGAATAAATGGCGTGCATGCGTTGCAGCGAGCGTACCTGCCGCACGCTCTTTCCGGTGTGTGTTTGCGCAGGTACAGAGCCAAGTGCTGCCTTTGCCCCGGGCTCTGTCAAGGTTGCCCAGGGTAATACTACCTGAGACTTTGAAAAGAACATGAAAGCTGACTTCTCAGCAGGGGAGGTGAGAGGAGAAGCTTGCTGTGGGTGGAGCAGCTTAGGAGAGGAGCAACCTCCCATCAGCTCTTCAGGCTTGTTTGTGGGTCTGAACTCCGGAATTACTTCATACTTCCTCCTCCTCGTAGTGTTTACAGCATCTCTTTCTTTTTTTACCCCAACCTTGACCACTTTATCATGCTGACTAGAGAATCCTCCTGTATGTTTCTTTTAGTTTTTAAATTCACAACTGAAGTCAGCCAAGGCTTCTTCAAGTGTTTGTATGGACGTTTGAGATGTGACGGTTGAGAATAGATGCATGATAATGGAAGATTTCAGCCAGACGAAAGTAGTTACTCATGTGTGATGTTTCCTTTTTGCAAATTTGGTTTGACATTCAGGTCAAGTCTGGGCAATTCAATCCAAGTCATGCAAAGGAAGAAAAAAACACCTTTTTCACTGTGCCCTCTTTCAAAAGATCACTTTAATTTGGACTTGACAGTAGGATAAAAACATATCCATTGTCTGAGGTGTTTTATGGTGTAGCACAAGGCCTTTGGATTTACAACGAGGGTGCAAAGTCAAATTTGTGTTGGCATTAACCCCTTGCTCCTATTAGGTTTTATGCTTAGTAACTTCAAAGTTAAACATTTCTGTCCACACAATATAACAGTACAGGTTATCCTTTGCAAGGTTTTGGCTATTTCAAACACAATGGGTTTAGAGCAGGAAATCTGCTCCTGAAGACTCTTGAAAGCCTTGGAAAAACAGCTATTAAGTGGACCTTTAGTGTTCCGAGTTGGATTCACCAAACCTTCTTAATTGTACAAACTTGTCGTAAATTGCTTGTTTCCACTTTATGAATGCCAGCTGATAATTACCATAACTGACGGCCCCAAATTGCTACATAATACCACCTGCTGTGCTACTTTTGTGGGCAGGTTCCGTTTACAAATGTCACCCAAAGAGTTACAGAGCTTGAAATCCTGCTGTCAAAAATCAGCAGATTAAAACATAACAAATTTAGCAGTTATAGTAGTGGTATTATATTATTAAGGTCAGAAATACTGTGTCATTGCAGATCTGTACAATGATGGAAATAAAGAGGCATTTGATATGAAGTTCGATGCCAAAAAAAGTAATGTTAAAGCAAAGTGGTCCATGACTTAAATGGGAGGCGGTCAAGGATCTGTGACAGTCATGAATGAATGAGAGAATGCATTCCATTATAGGTGATGTTATACCGGGTACAATGTACAGTGCAACAGGTTCTCACTCCCAACAAATACCGATGCTTGGTCAGTGGTCCTACGCTTCAAACTATGACGCTCTAGTGGCAGTATTGGAAGTGTCAGGGACGGCGTGACTCACTTGTTACATGTGTAGTGTCTTTTCAAGATAAACTTTAGGATTAGGCAACAAAAATACCTGGTTTGGTTTAGGCAAAAGTACTTGGTTAGGTTCTGGCAACAAAACTACTTGGATTGATTTAGGCAACAAAAGTACTTGGTTAGGTTTATCACTTTGTTAGGTTTAGGCAAAAGTACTTGGTTAGGTTTATTACTTGGTTTGGTTTAGGCAACAAAAGTACATGGTTAGGTTTAGGCAAAAGTACTTGGTTAGGTTCAGGCAACAAAAGTACTTGGTTAGGTTAAGGCATCAAAAATGCCTGGTTGGGTTTAGGCAACAAAAGTACTAGGTATGAGTTTAGGCAACAAAAGTACTTGGTTAGGCTTAGGCAACAAAAGTTCCTTGTTAGGTCTAGGTAACAAAAGTACTTGGTTAGGTCTAGGTAACAAAAGTACTTGGTTAAGTTTAGGCAACAAAATTACTTGGATTGGTTTAGGCAATAAAAGTACCTTGTTTGGTCTATTACTTGGTTCTGTTTCAGCAACAAAATCACTTGGTTAGGTTTATTACTTGGTTAGGTTTAGGCAACAAAACTACCTTGTTAAGTTTAGGCAACAAAAGTACTTGGTTAGGTTTAGGCAACAAAAGTGCTTGGTTAGGTTTAGGCAACAAAAGTACTTGGTTAAGTTTCAGCAACAAAACTACTTGGATCGGTTTAGGCAACAAAACTATTTGGATCGGTTTAGGCAACAAAACTACTTGGTGAGGTTTAGGCAATAAAAGTACTTGGTTATGTTTATTACTTGGTTCGGTGTAGGCAACAAAAGTACTTGGTTCGGTTTAGGCAATAAAACTACTTGGTTAGGCTTAGGAAAAGGCCATGACTTGGGTTAAGTATGTTTGTTACATGAAATACGTATGCTTGATACGTAACTTCTGTACACAGTGTTAGTTAAGTACGTAAGTTACATAACAAAAGTAAGGTAAAATAAGTCAACGTTGACACGAGACACAAACAGCAGTCTCCTGGGTGAAAGTCTGTGTTTGTTTGTTTGACCTCCTCACTTACTCGCTCGTTATACTGCATCAGTTGCTCTGACTGTCTAATAATTACACGGAGGGGTTTACATTGGCGCTATTTGAAAAGCTGTTACGTCTCATGCAGACGCTAAAGGGTGCCTCGTGCATCAAGTTGTGAGTGAGAATGGGTTGTACGGTAGGATGTTCCCCTGAATAGAGACCTATAAAGAAGCCAAGGAAGCTGTTGGAGTGTGATCATTTTAGTTAGTTAGTTAGTTATTGAACTACTTAATCAGTCTGCCTGTACATGACTCCAGGCCACAGGCCTGAGCACTTGTGAATCACGTCAAGAGAAAATTCTAAATACGCGGAACGTGGTTAAATGCCACAGATTTTTAATAAATCACGTGTCACTTAAGAACAAATCCATTCATAAGGATGGTTCTTTCATGAGGCCCATTTGGTTTTGACATTAAATCCTCATTTATTCTTTGTTCACTTTGATTTATGCGTCATGAAGAATCCGATGCAATGACAGATTCTTTGCACTGTGTTTTTAGTATCATCTGTCAAGCAAACAGGTACGCTGGAATGTTAACTGGCTCACAGCTCGAGCCAGTAAGACTTGTTTGTCAAAGTTCCATGTTTGCTAAATTATTTTGGATACTGAAAAACAAAACCTGTTCTGTCAAATTAACATAATTTAAATGATTCAGTTTACATCAGTTACAGCTTCCTCCACATTAGGAGCATCAGCAAAGTGAACATCAACCTCATAATGACCAGTTTACATTTCACTTTTTCTTCTGTTGGTTGTTCCCTTTTCTTCCAGGTAAGTAGAGCAGCAGGCTGATATGAAATCAACTTCAATCTCAAACTCATTTCCACACAAAATATCACTTCTAGCCCTCTGACCCCGTGTGTTGTGTCTCTCAGTCCGTCTGCTGCAGACGGAGCTACGCTGGCTGTTGTGTTCCACAAAGCCACAGATGACCCTGTCAACACCAACCCAGCAGCAGATGTAGGGGCCACGGCTGGCACGCTGGTGTCACTGCCCAAACAGCTGTGCCACCAGAGGTGGGTAGTCTCCCCAGCAATGATGGATGACTCGGACAAGTTTTACCACCCTCGCCAGCCCACACAACTTCTGGACTCTGGAGTTTCACAACAAGGCTAGTACATATAGAGCAATTATAAACAGCAGATCCATCTGATTACTTTGAAGCAGGCTTGACTCAGAAATGTCCACATAAATATCTTTTTCTCTCATTTAGTTTTTCTTTTTCGGCAGTATAATTTGAAAGTTGCCTGCAGATGGGTCAAGCACAGTGTTTGAACTGTGACTGTGAATAAATAATTCTATTTATGCTTTTGAGACAGTATAGCATGCATAAAACCATACTTAAAGCAGGCTGGTGTCATACACTGTTACTGCAAAAAGTATTGCACTGTAATCATGTATATCCCACAAAATCAATTTGTGTGCAATTAACATAATAATGCATCAGGAAATATAAATAGGGAATAGGGCGAATAAGGAAGAGGTTGGGTGGATGGTTGGGTCAAAAAATACCAAACTTTCACCCTGGAGACCGGCGTTTGCGTCTCATGTGAAACCAGAAGGCAACGTTGACTAAGTAGTTTTCTTAATGCATGTTCACCTGGATCTGGATGTCTCCGATATTGTGGCTGCATCTGCTACAGCGTCCGGTGCCTGCTTGACACCAACTGCTACCATCATTAATTAACTACGTCTGTACGAGGGACTACCAATGCTAACGAGGGACTACCAAGGCTTAGTGACAAAGTGGCAGCCTGGAGAATAACACTTCTCAGTCACTGCCAAAGACATCAAGAACTCCCAACAAGCATTCTGGTGCTGTGGGAACCAACGCACGGGCATCGATCACAGGGACGTCCCACACCAACACACATGGACGTACTGAGGAGAGATGCTGGACAGTGCTGGCGAGCTAGCCAGATGTATGGTGGACTGAGACAGCTGGAAGCTCCGCTTGAGGACGACCCAATGACATCAATTCCGATAGTTGTGTTATCACTCTTTCCATCCACTACTATTGGTTTTGTGTTATCAGTCCTACTTGTATTAGCTATTACAGCTACTAGGCTATTATCGTGGCTGCTTCCCTCTCTCTCTCTCTCTCTCTATCTCTCTCTCTGCCTCTCTCTCTTTCTATCTATCTATCTATCCCCCCAGCCGGTCTCGGCAGATGGCAGCCCGCCCTGCACCCGGTTCTGCTCCAGGTTTCTTCCCACTAATCGGGGAGTTTTTCCTGGCCACAGTGCGCTTGGTGGATCTTGTTGGGTCTCTAAACTATGGTGTACGGTCTAAGACCTGCTCTATATATAAAGCGTCTTGAGATAACTTCTGTTGTGATTTGACGCTATACAAAAATAAATTGAATTGAATTGAATTGAACCTTACTAAGTAGTTTTGTTACCTAATCATAACCAAGTTGATTTTTTCCGAAGCCACGTCAGCGCATTTCAGCCTTGACTCATAATGAACATATGAACGTAAAAACTACGCGAGGAGCGTCAGGACGAGCCGACGCACGACATGAGGAAGTGGTGAACTGTTCGTCATAACTCTTTTAATTTGCGAACAAATATAATTTATGAAACATTATTTCAAAGTTTTCTGAATCTACTCTTTTGGGGCAAACATTTCCAGATGAGTTAAATGTTCAGACAAAGGCTGTGATATGTGTAAATAATAAAATAAATATTCAACTAGTAAGTTTTGTCCTTAAGCTTTTTTTGGCGTTATCTATAGTGATAGCCTAATCATCCATTGGATGATCATCCAATGGTCCAAATTATTTAAAATTACAGAGTTTATGTCGAAAACGTTAAAATGTTCTTGGGCCCCAAATCCAATATCTCCTAGTATCTTTTATTCAGAGTATAAATTCAGAATGTGTCTGTGTATAATATGTAGGATCATCCTGACTGGGACTCTGCTCCTAAAACCTGAATGAAGAGCTCACACACCTCAGCTCTGCATGAATACCTGCCTGCCTGTCTGGCTGCGGTTCATTTCAGGCTATAAGCATCCTATAATATATATATTGTAGAGCGACACTATAGGCTACAGATAACACAGGAAAGCACTTTAGGTTTAAACACTATGGATAAATATATACAAACACACCCTTAACCCTGTAATGTTCCAGTTTGAATATTATTGGAATATTATAGGCCTACTAAAGAAGATGCATAGCCCGAGGATAATAATAATAAATAGACAGGAGCAAGAAATTGCTGATACCGGCCGATACACACGGCAACATGTGAATACAAGAGTACTGGCACTTCAAGCACTTAGCCTAGCTAAGTAGTTTTGATGCCTAATCCTAAACAAATCGATCTTTTCCCAAGCCTACAGTAACTAAGGCGAAGGGTAACTAAATAGCTTTCTTGCCTAAACCTAAGGAAGTTTGATTTTATTAATCTTTAACAATAAAAGAGATTTATAAAGATACTAATAAAAGATATTTTCTGGAGTTCAGCTAGCATATAGTGCAGCATATAGCCTACATATTCCAGGTAATGCTGGTATTACATAGGAACACTGCACAGATAGAAGTCTTCATTCATGCCTTGTGATTGGACTACATTAAAATAGAAAAAAAATGAAATTTGATGTTTTGGTCACAGTTCTGGGAATAGCTCAACCAGCCAAACTAGCGTGGGGATTTGCGGACCTGACAGCATAATAGAATGATAATTCAAATTTGGTTAATACTGGAAACTGGAAGAGCAAATGGTTGAGGATGTTTGCGCTAAAAAGTCTGTGGGGAGAATACGAGAAGCATTGTTTCTATGTGAAACATGTCAACAAGATCCAAATGCACCCCAAATGAAGGTCATATGTACATTTGTGGAGCTGCATTAGGGGGTTCAGTGTATACATACAGCATCTTTCATTTCTGCAGTGATAGATGCAGCCGCGATGGAGACAGTTTTGAATAAAATCTCATTCAGCCCTTTGCCATGTCTCCTATGCAAATTGCGTTGTCATGCCGGCACTGCAGCAATTAAGCAACGGATGGCGATGGTCGTGTTTCTCACGGCTTATTGCACACACCTTCTGCTCCAACCCCGCTTCTCCCACAGCCTTGTGTGTAAGAGGCGACGTGGAGGGAAGGGAGGAAGGGAAATCTCTTCTCCTACCCTCTTTATCTGTGGCTGAATATTCTGTACGCGCGGCATCTTAAAAGCCTGTTTCCCCTCTTCAGAAGCCTGTCTAAAGCAGCTTGCTGCTATGGAGAGAGATAAGGACTCGTGCTTCCTGGTCCTCTTCAGGAATCGAGCCTGTGATCAACACTCGGCCACCTCGAGTGGTGCTGCAGTTAGCACACTTCGATGGACAGGGTTTTGTGTTGGATGTCTAAAGAGTTGTGTTTCTGGCAACCGTGCTGCCAACTGATGTACACTGTCTGTTTTAGATAGAGATACATAGTCTACGCTCTGATATCAAAAAATATATGTATCTGTAACAATATGTTACACTGCGATTCAAAGCAGATTTGATACAATTTACTTTTTTTTAAAATACATAATGTGTGAATAAATCATTTTTATTTCAAATGCAGAATCAGAAATAATCCCAAAAATGATGTTCATGCTAACAAAAGTAAACACAGGCAGTGATACTTTGGATAACCTTTTAGCCGGGTCTTCAGGATGACTTTTTTTTCCAGTCCTTCTGCACAAAAAAGCGTATGACTGCCACGATACCTTGCAAAGCATTTAGCGTGCTATAGGAATGCCTTTCTGGATCCTGTACTGACTGCAATAGTGATGTTTGTGACGTGTTTTCTGTAGTTGTGTTACATTGATTTCCGTATGTATTTACTTAGTTTACGTACTTATTTTAAGCCGAACCATGACATTTTTCCTTAACCTAAATAAGTGGTTTTCTTGTCTGAACCTAAGTTAGTGGTTTTGTTGACTAAACCTAACTGTGGATGTTTGCGTGGCATAGATATGACACGTGAAAAGGCTAAAATGCGTACTCATGACAAGCAGATTATCCACATAATGTCATGCTATTTATACCCTTTCCCGTGAGACTGGGTTGACTATTTCACTAAAACATAGCTGACTAGCAGCTGCTAGGTATTCCTGGGTCAGTGTCTTCCATCAGAATTTTTAATTTTCAGTAACACTGTATGGGCAACCCTGTCTTCTACAAAATGACGTATCCATACAACTAAACTGCATTCTCAATTACGTTTCAAGGGAAACATATTTTTTCCCGGATTACAATCGCAGTTTTAAACATGTGATTAATGTTGTAAATAGAAATAAAACTAAAATGCAATAAAACTACTTGGTCATGTTTAGTAAAACATCATGGTTTGGCTAGTATGTTTGTTAACGTTATTTAACTTACGGACATAAATTAAATAAGTCACCACTAACTTCTGGTTTCACACAGGACAGGAACAGCAGTCTCCTGGGTTAAAGACCTGTGTTGACCCATAAATCCATTCTGACCCTGGATGTCTGCAGTCTTATTGTAAATCAATTAACAACACAAAACAATGACAGATATTGTCCAGAAACCCTCACAGGTACTGCATTTAGCATAAAACAATATGCTCCAATCATAACATGGCAAACTGCAGCCCAACAGGCAACAACAGCTGTCAGTGTGTCAGTGTGCTGACTTGACTATGACTTGCCCCAAACTGCATGTGATTATCATAAAGTGGGCATGTCTGTAAAGGGGAGACTCGTGGGTACCCATAGAACCCATTTACATTCACTGATCTGGAGGTCAGAGGTCAAGGGACCCCTTTGAAAATGGACATGAAAGTTTTGGTTCGCCAAAATTTACTGCAACCTGGAGCGTTATTTAACCTCCTTCATGACAAGCTAGTCTGTCATGGTTGGTACCGATGGATTCTTCAGGTTTTTCTAGTTTCACATGATACCAGTATCTTCACTCTAGCTTTAAAACTGAACCCACTACAACTTCAAAATAGCAAGTTGCATCAATGTGTTGAAAAAATGAGTGGTGTTAAAACAAATCTGCGTTAAAACGAATTAGCTTTAACACATTATTATACACATTATTATATTATGCATTTTCGTTGTATGGGAATGTAATTTTTAGGAGACCAGGCTGGTATGGGTGCATGTCCCTGAAAGTAAGACACATTTGATTAACCAGAAGGAGTTAGGATCTAATATTTCATTATTAGTATTTGGAAGTAGCATTAAATGCTAACACTAGCATCACTTACCTTGTGTTTACAGCTCTTGTCCTTGATTGTCAGCGTACACATCTTTCTGATGCAATGCCATGTTTTGAACATTGCAGATGCAGAGTAAAGATTTGAGGCAGTGTTGAACCCAGTAGTCTGACAGTTCTTTGTGTGTGTGGGAACGTTGCAGGTGGTACACAGCAAGTCTTAGATTGGGGAACATAGCGAGCTAGCAGGAGTGGATGGGTTGCACAGGACGACACATGCGATGCTCGAGACACAGGAGTGCAGAGAAAGAGAGTTCCTTGCAAAGATGTGTATTGATGTAGCCAGATATCTGACTCTTGTTCTGGTTTCTAATATATTGATTGATCTAGTACAGATACCACAGCAATACTTTTGGTTTTACTTTACTTTGAGGAATATTTCACAGAAGCCAAACATAGAAGCCTTGGAGCAAGCATTCAATGCCAACTTTTGGTACAGTTAGGACAGTTTTCAATAAATGGTGCCACAGAAACGTTCTGATGGGTATAAAAGTATTGTGGTTCAATAACCAGCTCTGCCCATATGTGATTACTCCCTCTTTGGTATGCCAGATTCTCCACCTGTGCAGCTCCAAACCAGTGAAGAATCTTTTAATTGCATCAAAGTGATGTTTAATGCCCTCCTGATAATAGTGCTTGGCTGCAAGGGGAAGGTTTTTATTCTGGCAGCCATATTGTTGCTCGTAACTTCCATCATCAACACTGTCAGAAAGTTGTTACTAGACTCCAAATGTGAAATGATTTAGAGTGGGACTTGTATATAGAAAAGCTATTGATCTACTGCACTCTCCGAAGCCCTCCTTAAAAATTCACAGGGCCAATAAAAGCGCATAAACCTCACCTGGCAAACCTTTTGTGAAGAACACACGCAAAGCGGCTAATGGCTAATGATTCAGTGAATCTCGTCATTATTTACGACTCTGAGCTTCGCTTATTAAAAGCTAGACTTGGAAGTGAAAGGCGGGCATAAATTAGCTGTCTGAGAGGCAGGCCTTCACACTGAAGTGCACACCGAGCTGTAAACAACGGTGAAATTTATCTTTATGTCAATGAGTGTGTTCCATACCTGGCAACCTTGGCAGTCCCGTGCTTTAAGAGGGAGTGAAGACTGTGTTAAGTCTTCCAGTGTGCTACGTCTGAGGTACTGGCAATCTCATCTGTGTTAACCTCAACTGGAAAGAAATTTCATTTTCCACTATGAGGGAATAAATAGAAATATCAGAATTCACCACAGCGCACGGCTCTTCCTATTGCATGAGATGATATCTCCTTCTATACACTGTATTCCCACGCTGTAAAATTCCATTAGGCTGCTAAAATGACTTGTCCTCCCGCTGCAAAAGGTGGCGTCCATTTGCCGATTCTATCATCGACCGGGCGCTAACCTCCGTTTCTCAAAGCACACACACTCTCTCAGACACACACACATGCTCCTTCCAACCGAGGCCATAATGATGTGCTATGTTCGGATGTTACAGGAGTTTCTTCAGATGACCAGATGGCTGTAGAGAAGCAGCCTAATGGTCCATACACCCCAGTGTCCATTAAATACATAGGAACCAGCCATGGTCCGTATCAAAGTAATGACCGATAGATACTGCTGCTACTCCTGTTGCTGTCTGTAATTGGAGTCCTGGCTAGCTAACACACACATTCATGGTCATTCTTACCAAGCTAACACACTGGGACACACTGCAGGTCACCATTAACACTCACCATCCCTCCTCATTTGAGTAAATCACACATGTTCTAGCTTTACTTTCCTGTTAATCCATGCTGTGGCTGCTGTACCATGAGACTCATTGCAGCCTAAACAATGGCCACTGTGGGGCTTTTAATCCAACAGTCTAATTGTCCCGATCTCATGATCTCTTGTATGTGCTGAACTCAGCAGTGACCTACATATTGTCAATATGCGAGTCATTACAAGCGGAGACTGTCGGAGGCCCCCGCGACTTTGACGGTGCATTGGAGAGGGTAATTGTGTGCCTATAAACAACGTTGCCTAAAGGGTATGTGCAGTATTCTGGAGATAGCATCGTCACCGTGCAGCTTATGGGATCATATGCAGCACGTTAAAGGAATTAACCTTTTTCCTCTGTGACGACATATCACTGCGTATCAGTGTCTCCTCTTTTAGCGTCTCCCTCTCGTTCCCCCACCATCCTCTCACAATCTCCTGTTCTCTCCCTCTCTATGCCTCTTCTCTTATCTCTCTTTGCCTTTACCGCCACATACCACACCGACCCAGTCGCCACAAACAATGTTGGAATTGTATGTTTCTGCAAAACACGGGATATGTTGAATGTCAACGTTTCCGAATGAGTTTCCTAAATACGTTTCATATCAGCCTTGTATCAGGCTTACAGAAATGCACAATGCCACGTGGTTAATGCTGTGAAACGATTGTTAATTTTGGGCAACAAAACTACTTGGTTAAGGTCAGAAACAAGATCATGGTTTGTAAAACAGTGTTACTTAAAACAGCGTTTCGTAAAAAAAAGTACATGAAACAATGTTTTGTAAAACAACGTTGCATAAATAACATTGCGTAAACAACGTTGCGTTAAACAACGTTGCGTAAAAACAACGTTGCGTAAAAACAACGTTGCGTAAAACCGTTAGTTTTGGTTTCACACAGAACAAGAACAGCAATCTCCTGGGTGAAAGTGCTGTGTTTGTTTGACCCAACCACCACTGCTCCCACCAACCCACCGACTGTGGACTTCTCGCTTGCTTTACTCGTGATTATACCACACAACTTCTATGGCTTGATATACTACGTCACTTGCTCTGTGCGTTACTCGCTGTACTAGGTCACTTGCTCTGTGCGTTACTCGCTGTACTAGGTCACTTGCTCTGTGCGTTACTTGCTGTACTAGGTCACTTGCTCTGTGCGTTGCTCACTGTACTACGTCACTTACTCTGTGCGTTACTCGCTGTACTAGGTCACTTGCTCTGTGCGTTGCTCGCTGTACTACGTCACTTGCTCTGTGCGTTGCTCACTGTACTACGTCACTTACTCTGTGCGTTACTCGCTGTACTAGGTCACTTGCTCTGTGCGTTGCTCGCTGTACTACGTCACTTGCTCTGTGACTGAATGCAAAAAACAACAACAAAAAAAGTCGACATTCAACGTACGTCGAAACGTACAATGCCAACTGTTTTCCTGATGACTGAGCTGACCGTTCTCCCTCTTTTTCCCCGTGCTTCACTCCTCCTCTCCTTCCCCTGCGTTGACATCTTCATCCTCCAGGCTTAACATTTCAAACGGGACTGATAGCACAGTGACACGCACGGTGTTGCTTGTCTGTTTTTGGCGTCCCTGCCTGTCGTCTACACAGGAGACCAGCGGGTTGGTCAGGGCTGTCGAACTCTTTTCGCTGCCATCTGTGCGTTTCTGACAGAGAGGGATCATACTGTAGACGCACGGCGTTCACCTGAATATGAATGAAGCTCGTTCGTGGGGGAGTTTCACACCACGTTGATGAGTCATGACTCATAATGAGGCTGATGGAGGAGACGGCTAATGGCGGAGAATGCTGGTGAGCGCAAACACACAGTAGGATTTACGTGGCATCATGCATATTCACAAAGACACAAATATGCATCTATATGTCTGTCGCAGTCACTGCAGGCCTCTGCGGTAGGTTGGGGTGGGGTAGGATTTAATTGTTTTATGGGAGAGTGATAGGCATGGAAAAAGGTGGCCTCGACTCCCTCCACACACACGTTCAGACTCCCTCCAGCACAGCACAGAGACTCTGTGGGACTGAGCGAGACAGTCTATTACAGAGACCGGGGAGGGCCCTGAGGTACACATATGGGAGGGAGATAACACATAGTGGTGGCAGCGGAGGGCTGTACAAGCTCCCGGCAAGTGTACATGTGTGATGATGGGTGTTGATTCTCTATGCGTGCGTATGCGTGTGCACTCCGAGGTGTTAATCCTGTGTTAATCAATGACTGCATGTGTTTAGCCGGAGATACTGGCAGCGGTGCGGATTCATGAGCACATCAGTGTGTTTTCTAACCCTCTCTCTCTCTCTCTCTCTCTCTCTCTCACTGTCTGTCTGCCTCGCTCTCTCCCTGCCCACTCTGTGTAAGTGGAGAGAGGAACAATAAGAGGAGTGTGGGAGTTGCAAGGTGAGACTCAGATATGGAATTAAGTATGTGTTATTACTACTGGGACAGGATTCGGAGGCTGCAGGCCACCAGCAGCCCGTGCTCACTATAAAATATCATGTGTACTGCGCCGTGTTGCTTAAATGTTTGTGTAAATAGATTATGAAAAAGTTAAGGCAGCAGTAGGTAGGACTGGAGCAAATATGATTAAAACAAGTTATTTTTATGATATATTTTTATATGACGGTCACTATATCCTGACAGTAGTGCATGAGACAGGTAATCTGAAAAAAATTATGTTCCTCTGTGTCCTCCGGTGCTCCTACTGGCATCTGCAAGATTTCACAGACCGGAGGAAAACAAGCAGTAAAAGCTGATCTGGAGCCTTGCCGTCTCTGAGCAGCTGTCAATCACTCGCAAACGCCAATCAAATGGTCAAATTAGGCAGCGCTGATCAAGTATGAATAAATATTCTGTTACTGTGATGCCTATTTCTCGGGTAAAATGTTTTCAGAAACATTTTTTAATGTACTGTTTAGCTGTAAAATGAGAAAGTCATGCCATGTTGAGATGAGTAGCCGGAGCAAATGTTCTCATTTTACAGCTAAACATTAAAACATTTTTCTGAAAACATCTGAGGAGAGAAATAGGCATTACAGTAACAGATTACTAATTTATATTTGCTGCCTAGTTTGACTGTTTGATCGGAGTTTGCGAGTGATTGACAGCTGCCACTGTTAAATGAACAGCCAATAGGAATGCTCTCTCTCTGAAATGGCCTGTGATTGGTCAAAGTCTTCCGTCACGGGCTAGATGTTCTAAAGCCTGAAAACAGAGCCATGAGGAGGAGCAGAAGTCTAGTTTTCTCTCAGAACACTTGAATTACAATATGCTGAAAGGTTATTATGGAATTTTTCCCCAAAGATGCCAAAAATATTCTGCCTACTGCAGCTTTAAGGAAGAACTCTGAAGTTGTGCTTGTGACTGAGAAGAGAACATACCTGTTTATACTTGACTAGGAATAGATTTTTCCTCGATGGAGTTGAAATGTGTAGTTGGATAAAATTCCCTCTGGGTGCTAGATATTGGATGACTTACATTGATCTTTGGTCATTTAGGAGGTATGATGTTTTCCCCACAGATATATGGCTACTTTTTTCAATCCTCTCAGCGTAAGAGAGCTGATCTGGGATCATTACCCAGCCCTCCTCGACAGCATCTTTCATTACAACCTGACGGATGGAAAGAAAACTGACTGGAGATCAGCGATTCTGCAGACAAGACGTCAGATAAAAGGTTTGTTCCAGGCCATACACAGCACGTGCACCTCGATCGATTATCACATAATGATGGCCATAATGAACCTTAATCAACATTCTCTTAACATCCTCTAGCACTAATGCATCCAGCCCCACCCACCATCGCTTGCAGTTGATCAATTACAGAGCCATTATAGTGAATGTCTCGCACAGCTCCGAACATGCAATGCAGTCCACTTGCTGGTCTCGGCGGTGGCCGCAGCAAATGAACTTAGCGAACAATCTGAGGATCAATCCCATCACTTAGCCAATTAGACAATAGGGAGACAGACGCCCATTACCGTAAGAACCAATCGATAGCCGGAGCCAGGGGCCGAGGCGGGCTGTCTGGTCCCGTGGAGCCGCCAGGGGTTTGTGTGCAGCTAATGGAGGGGAAAGGGGGCGGTGCCAGGAGGGCGTTGTGATGGACGGCTTGGACAGGACGCTATTGGCAAGGCCGGGAGGATGTTGACGCCGAGAGCTGGGATGTTGTAAACATGACAGAGAGAGCGGTGTGGGGCTGGACGGACAGACGCTGGGATCAATGACAGAGAGTGTAGCCAAGTCTCCAGTTGATTTTCCTCTCAACACTTTGACAGTCCTCCTTTCACACTTTAGACACTTTAAGTGGCTGATTCGGAGTGGATCGACAAGTTGGCCAAAATTCATTGTGCGGCAAATGACTCAATATTTCTGTTTTTCTCCTTGTTGAATATCATTTAAAGGGTTTTTGTTCCTCAATTTCCATCATAAAACACATTATGACTCTTGTTTATCAGTGGTCCCATTAGTGTAAAACATTGACAGATGCTGAAATAATAGGCCCGAACTTTATTCACACAAAATCTTTCATAAAACCTTTTGTGGCTGAAGTGCTTGTAATTACATACATTCAAAATGATTCCCATACACATAAAGTGATTGTTGAGGCTCATTGTATATGAATGGCTTGTTATTTTCTATAGAAAACAACTGTTGAGTGCTAGTGAAAACAATGTTTTAGCACATAGCACCTTTTGTGAGAGCTGCATCCAAAGTAGCACTTGTATGCACACAGATTCTGACACTTCATGATCTTTGGGACAAGTCTGTTCCAGTCTGGGCCACTTGGTGTTAAAACTTGGGAGATAAAATCATACAGTAGCTGTGTTTCCATTTACGCATTTTTATGTGAATTTGAAGTATTGCATTAGAAAAGATGGCAACATTTCATTTTACAGGTCCGCAAATGTCATAGTAATTAGGCGATAATTAGCAAGTAACATGTTTGAAATTTCTTTGGAATTACTGCTAAATTACCCCACTATTTACCTCAAAATGGATCAAAAATTACTTTATTATGAACATCATTTAATAATTATATGCTAAAATAGCATATAATTGTTAAAATATGGCCCTTAGGCATGAGAAGTGGCTGCTCTTCATCGGAGGTGGAAAACCAAAACTAACAGAAGACACTTCTGATCAGACACAAATAAAGTAATAAAGTCAATTTCGATACATTATGAGGAAAATTGTAATTCCAAAGAAATTTCAATAATGTTACTTGCCAATTATCACCTAATTACCGTCAATTGCGGAAAAAAGTTTTTGCGTTTGCTTGAGGTGTTTTTTGCCTTTGTCGAAAAAGAGTTGAAGCGCTAAATGGATTATGGAATCACCTTTGCCAAATTAATTCTGACGTATAGCAAACATTTAACTCACATGCCTGATCAGCTGTTTCCATTCTGGCCAACCCTCATGATTTTCCCGGGAGACTCCCGTTTTTCATCGCCCTCTCCCGGTTTCCTCCCGGGGTCACAATCCTCTCGTATTTCTCCTGATTTATGGCTAATTTTCCTTTTTGTTATCTCAGCCTGTTCCTGAAACTTAACAGTGTGTATTATCCCTCAATAGAGCTACACCAACTGTTGTTTCCCGGTGGAAGAGAGCAGTCTATGCTCGCGACACAGCGCAGTTTGAGCTCATGTTTAAGCTGCGCTCGCCACAGCGTGCAGCTGGCCAATACCAGCTGACATGAAAGAACTATTCAAACTTGCCCAATTAAAACAAATTCCTGAAGACCTCTCCATGTTTCTCCCTTGGATGGTTTATATCATGGGTGTATGGGTTAGATGGCCAAGCTGACATTGTTTTTGTCCGCAACCTCTTCTTCTTCTTCTTCTACTCTGTTTAGTGGCGGATTACAGCCATGTGTAGCCTCTAGGGTCAACTTCTGACCAAACTACGCTGTAGCCCAGTTTATTCTCACCAAACCAGTTGATGGCATCGCGTTTAATTTGCATTTCTTTTTTTGCGACATTTGAAAAGTTTGCTTAAAAATTGCTTGCCAATTGCATGGAAACATGACTAGAGTGTGTTTAATGACTCTAACAGTTAATCCTCTCCAGTTGCTGCCTGTTCCTAATAGCATTATATAACAGTTATTTTTTCTGATAAAAGAAAACAAAACAGCTAGGAAAACCGCTGACAGATAAACTGCCATCCAAATCTTTCACCAGGCATGCACAAAAAAGATAGTTTTGCATAAATGTTATCCAACATTTTAGCTGCTCTTGCTGTGTAGGCTGGAGAAGAAACAATTTAAACAAATATCTAAGTCCAACACTCTGTTGTCAGTTGTTGTCAACAGTCCTTATTTAACACAATCTCTTGGGATAAATTGTACGACATTACAAGGACACTTCGCCTGTCATGAGAACGCATTTTAGCCTTCTTGCGTCATTTGTATGCCATGTAACAAAACTATGGTAGCAGCCACAGTTAGGTCTAGGCAACAAAACCACTTAGATAGGTTTAGGAAAAACATCATTGTTGGGCTTAAAATTTGTACGTAAGCTAAATAAAATACGTATGGAAACAATGCAACATAACTACGGAAAACACGTCACAAACATCAGTAAAAAACATGTCTCTGCCACATTTATGCAGATGTGCTTACATTGCAGTCAGTACAGACCATATGGCATACAAATGACAAGCCAAAAGCAAGATTGGTGTTCTTATTGTGCCCAAAATGATGTGCAAATTACTGTCATTCATACGCCATTTAGTGCGACTGGGCTGCCTTATTACTTCCACCAAGGAGGTTATGCTTTTGGTTCAGTTTATTTATTTGTTGGTTTGTCAGCAGGGTTACGGAAAAAATGAAATTAAACTTGGTGGAAGAGTGTAGCATGGGTCAAAAATAAATAAAATAGATGAATATTAGTTCATACCAGGTTCTCAAGGTTGGCAAGTACGGCTGTTTTTGCTTCTCGGATTTTCCCCTTAATGTGTGAATGCTTGTCTTCGTCTCCAGACAGTATGAAACATGGCCAATACCAGCTGACATGAAAGAACAATTAAAACAAATTCCTGAAGACCTCTCTCCATCTGCTCCCGTAGATGGTTTATATCATGGATGTATGGGTTAGATGGCCAAGCTGACTTTGTTTTTGTCCGCAACCTCTACTTCTTCTTCTTCTCTGTTTACTGGCAGATTACAGCCATGTGTAGCCTCTAGGGTCAACTTGTGACCAAACTACGCTGTAGCCCAGTTTATTCTCACCAAACCTTTTGGTTCAGTTTATTTGTTTGTTGGTTTGTCAGCAGGGTTACGGAAAAAATGAAATGAAACTTGGTGGAAGGGTGTAGCATGGGGCAAGGAAGAATCCATTACATTTTGGAGCGGAATACGATACACACATTATTTTTCACTTATGGAAACAGTCTGTGCTCTTTGAGTGTCCTTCTATTTGCCCATGTCTTTTCCATATTCAACATTTTTTCTTCCATTTTCTTTTGCATTTCCCACATAAATTGCAGCAAAGGAAATTGTTATTTTCATGGATGTCCATTTCTGTTTTGGTGTAACAACACATAAGAGTTTGTGGGATTTCGGGGGTTGCCTACTGTAGCAATGCGACTCATTGCAGTCTACCTGTCATGCGGTGTATTGACTTAGTTAAAAAATCTGTGTGTTTTGGTGGGAACAGTTGGGATGTGTAGTCTTTGTAGCTTTCAATAACCTTAAAGTCTGCTCCAAGCTTTAGGTAGCAGATATTGTGTTGAAGAGTAGATGATGTGCTTGTTGGTAGAGAGTTACTCTCTTCACACAGCAGTGTGAGCGTGTCTCTCTCTGTCGGTCTCTGTCTCTATAGCCGCAGGCCAAGATGCCCTCAGGGGTGAGATATCCACTTGGAATTACTGTTGACATCCTCTCTCTCTCGCTCTCTGTTTCCCTCTCTGCCGCTGTATGACACCCATTCCTCACACTTTTATCCTTCATGCTCCCAACTTGCAATCTACCTACATATAGAGTGATTGGCAAAATACTGAGCATGTGCATGTGTTTTTCAACTAAATACACAACGTGACCTCTCTTCTGTCTAGATTATAATAATCATGTTACTGCGTTGCCTATCCCGTATCCTTTGGGTAGTCACACCTGAGCCAAATCCTGCCCTGAGAGTCCAGTGGGCTCAGTAGACAATGGTTACTGTACAATACCCCCAATAATTCCATTTGCCTGCAATACAAATATCAGAATACTTGTGAGTATGAGGGAAATGCATGCACAAATGTCATGAATATCAAACAATGTCGTTGCCACGCCAACAGTTGTCACGGTTGACCTCATCTAACTCCCGGTGCTAAATGGTACAATAGTGGATCTTAGAATTGTGTCTCAGTTGGTCTCATCAAGGTCAATCCGTCTGTTGCCTGAAAATAAATAAATAAGATGTTGAAAGAAGCACATATTGCACGGAAGAGCATAAAGGCTTTGTACAGTCGATGCGCTTTAAAATGGATGAGGTATGAGCGACATGGTCAATGGCCTCATTACTGAATGAGTATCAAGCTGTGCTTCCTATTGTTTTCATGGTTATCATTTTGTATAGCCGCTATGTGGAAACATGCATGTTGGATTGATTCAAAAAGTACACAAATTAAATGTAAGTCCTTCCAGTGGCGTAAATATCGGCGGTGCACAGGGGCCCAGAAGCTGTCAGGTCACCTTCCTACACCGGAGTGTCCACACTGAATACGTTAAATGCACTTCAGTCAGGACCACTGTAGTCAAAGACACTATTCCATTTGCAGTAATATATACATTATATTTGGCGGTATGGCTCTGTTCTGGGACCTCCCTGCCCATCCACGCGCATGCGTGGATCCACGAGCCTACGTGGTAGCATGAGGCAAGGAGAGCACACCTCCTTGCCCTTCCATGTGCAGACATGGAAAGCTAGAGGCAGGGAGAGCAGCAGCAAAGACCCCAAAATACCACACCAGGAAAACCTCCCTGGCCTTCCATGCGCCTACATGGAAGAGCCACAGGAGGGGTCAGCAGTTCGACTTAATGGAAGCTAATTAGACTAAAACACATACAGTAAAGCCTTTTGATTCTTCACAGGTTGCAGGCTGAGGTATATGGCTAGAAGGTTAAATGAGAGAGTCAAGCAGATATGCCGTAACATTAAGTATATATAGCCTGCAAGTTACAGAGCACTCATAGCTTTTTTGAGCATCGAGGATGACTTGAGCCTCCTGCCGGAGATAACGTTCATAAGCGGTTGATGACCATTGGCCCAAAGCCTTCAGTGTGGAGACAAGAGCTGTTAATACTGCCGTTGTCGCTGCTCCTATGCGGAGAGAATGCGCAGTGCAGCGTTCTGGTGGCAGTCCGCATGAGTGGCAGAGAGGCGGAGGTGTGAGGCAAACCAAGCTCGGGACATGGGCTTCCCCTCCTCTGTGACAAAGAGTGGCTTTCATTGGCTGGCTTGAGGTCAGCATCTCAGATTGTGGATCATTGAAGACGGGATTTGACTCAGAGATTAAAACAGATGTTCCTTCCTATCTTCATCAGTCTTGAGTGTTTTTTTAAAATATGGTGAAATACTGAGAGTTAATGGTTACGTCAGCTATAGTGAGATCATGCGAAGGATCCAAAATCTGGTGCGTGTAGTGAACTCGCCACCTTAAAGAAACCTGAAAATGCTGTGAGGAAAACAGTTTCTAATAACAGGTCTGTGTAAGCACCAAAGCACCAATTTTGAAGGATGGCTGCAAGGATTTGGCTTCTCAGATTGTGCGGAATTGCAGCAGCAGGTGGAAATAATGGACCTTGGTGGAGATTTGGACTGCAATTCCCAGAAATCTCCGCGGGACTGTGACGTCATAAAAGCTCGATGTAATGACGTCATCGATCTGCGGCGCGCGTAAAGGTGACGGCCCTTCCGTGTTTTGAAAGAAGCCGGCTGGCTGGAGATGTCGACACGGATTCCAGGGCTTGGATCTGGAGTCATATTGGTGAGAGACGACTGGATACTGAGCTATCATGACAGGGTTGTCCTCCTGCTCCAGGGAGCCGGCTGCTGGGGCTGTAGCTCGGGCCGCTGGAGCTCGGACTGCTGGACTTGGACCGGGGCTCGGACCGGGGCTCGAACCGGGGCTCGGACCGGGGCTTGGACCGCTGGATCTCGTGCTCTTTTGGAAGGCGGCTCCTCGGCCGTAGCTGGGACTGCAGCAGAGTTTCAGGCGCTTTCTTTCCTTTTCTCAGCGGCTTTCCTGGGAGCGCAGGATTTGAGAAGATCTGCTGGCGGAGTTTTGACATGGACGAACATTTCAAAAAGCTCTTCATGAGAAGACCCGACTGGAGCCGTGATGTGGTTTTCAACTAGGACTTGTAGGAGCCTGGACACTGGCCATAAGGAAATGCTGGGAGCAGAACTTGAATGTCTACTTATCAGATGCGAGCTCCGGCGGATAGGGAACGGGCTCTCTTTGCCGATGGCTTCCTCTGCCTCTGATGCTGTTGTTGTGACTCCATAGCCCAGTCGTCATGGACGGAAATCGACATGACGAGCAGCAAGGTAAGTTGAAGCTTGAACGTGGAAATCTGGTTGTTCTCATGTTGCGAGCGGCTTGTAGAGGAAGCAGCAACGGTAGGCAGGCTGAAGCAGCTTAAATAAGGCGCCCTGTATGAAATTTACCAATGAATGCATAGAGAGGAATCAGCTGATCCATCAGTTGATGCATCAGCTGATTGGGCTGGCTTAAGATCAGCTGTTATCAGCGGATAGCCGTCGTATGAGCAGAGCTTGACATCATGGCCTGCCTGAACTAACGCTACGCTTGATTTATGGAGGACAGAACCTGCCAAAATCCAAAATGAATAAATAAATGACTCGATAAATACATTAATATGTCATTAAATGTAGCAGAAGTAATATTAAAAATACATGTAGTCATTAATTAATTGATAAAATGTGACATAAATTGATATTTCTGTTTTAATTTGCTTTTTATTTATTTATCTTTGTATTAATTCCCTTATGTACTCACTCTTCTGTTTACTTTCCATTTTTAATTATTTGTTTTATTTATTATTTATTTTTATGAATTTTTAAATGTATTTATTTATTTATACATTTATTGTCATTTATATCTGCATTCATTAATTTATTTTATATTTATTTTGAAATGTATGTATTTATTTATGTGTTTAAGCATTTATTTCTGCATGATTTTCCCTTTGCATTTCAACCCTTATTTATTTCCCCAAACTTATTTATTTCTGTCTTCTCTTCGTTATACATTTATTCATACATTTGTTTTTTACAATTATTTAATTTCTGCTTCATTATGCAAATGAAGGGCGTTGCTTTCATGTTGTGTTATGCTTTCAGTCTTAGCAATCAAAATCCTCATACAAAAATAAATAAATGCTTAAATACATAAATATATTTAAAAATAAATATAAAATAAATAAATACATACAAAAATAAATAAATAAAAAAATAAAAGCAAAACAAATACATAAATTAAAATACATTTAAAAATTCATAAACATAAATAAATAAAAGTGGAAGAAACAGAAGAGGGAATCAATAAGGGAATTAATACAAAGGTAAATAAATAAAAAAGAAAATGAAAACAGAAATATCAATTTATGTCACATTTGATCATTTATTTAATGACTACAATTATTTTTAAAATAATTTTTTGATACTTTTAATGACATTTATTTATTTATCAAGTCATTTATTTATATATTCATTTATTTTTATTTTGGGAGGTTCTGTCCTCCATACTTCATGTTCAAGTACATTTAATGTATATAACCCAGTATCACAAATCACAACTTAGCCTTCTAAGGAGCTTTACTGTTACAGTACACATATTCCACCAACAGATGTCAGCAAACCCGAACTACACCATAGTTGAACCTTATGCTGTGTGCCTGTCAAAGATGAATCATTCCAGTGACTTGCTGATGAAAAGGAAGTTCATTTTAACTAAATTAAATGGAGTTCAAATCATAACCACTGATTTGCAAACTATCCTCAAATGATCCTTTTGTTGTTGTTAATCACTGTTGGAGCCGTGCAAAAACAATTATAGCAGACTACAATTTTCCTCGCTTTATATTGGAATACCTCTGTGTGACCGGCTCACTCATTAAGATTCAGAAGCAGCCAATTGAATTTATCATTTAGCCGAGATAATCTACTTCTTAATGGAGCCATTAAAGAAGGCTACAAGCCCCTGTTCCATGTTGATCTCTTCTTCTCTCTCTGTCTCTCCCATTCAAGTGCACACCTCATCTTGAAATGGTTGTTCAAAATCTCCAGCCCGTCAGTTGTGTGAGACCAGAGGCCTGTACTACGAAGCCAGTTCAACATACCTAGGGTATCTTCTCGTTATCTGGCTTCATTAACTCTAACAACCGAGTTCCCACTAAACGGTCCTACGAAGGTGGTTATCAACTTGGTAAATCAACCCAGGGTTATGATGGTACGTGTCCAGAGGGGCGTTTTTTATCGCGATGGGACCTGCCGCTTTCCAGAATTGGACGCTTGGTGGAAAAAACATGGAGGCTTGTTTGGAAACTTTCTTCTCTTATTTCACGAAAATAGTTCACTGAAATGTGTTTCTGAAAACATTTGAGGCGAGAAATAATCCATGCAGTTGATGAATCTGTCTTTATTTTGGATCAACAAGACTTAGTTTAAAAGTTTCTAGGGAGTTTCGAGAGGCGTGACGCTCCGTCTCTCGAACAGCGCCGCCACGCTACCAGATTGCATTGCACTGCTGCTTACATAGACAATGAATGGGGAGCATGGAAAGGACGGATCCTGTCGACACATACCATAACACAGTTGAAGCTGCCAAATGCAGGAAGGATCGAATGGAGAAGCGACATGGAGGAGCAAGGAGGAGCGACATGGAGGAGCAAGGAAGAGCGACATGGAGGAGCAAGGAGGAACGACATGTAGGATTGACATGGAGGAGTGACATGGAGAAGCAAAGAGGACCGACATGGAGGAGTTACATGGAGGAGCAAAGAGGAGCGACATGGAGGAGCAAGGAGGAACGACATGTAGGAGTGACATGGAGGAGCAAAGAGGAACGACATCTTGGAGTGACATGTAGGAGTGACATGGAGGAGCGACATGGAGGAGCGACATGGAGGAGCAAGGAGGAACGACATGTAGGAGTAACATGGAGGAGCAAGGAGGAGCGAAATGGAGGAGCACCATGGAGGAACGACATGTAGGAGTAACATGGAGGAGCGAGGAGGAACGA
>CAKAOI010047262.1:8451-19760 GCA_916701655.1 Sebastiscus albofasciatus
GGTGTACCCCGCCTTCGCCCAATGTCGGCTGGGATCGGCTCCAGCCCCCCCGCGACCCCTAACGGGATAAGCGGTTGCAGATGAGAGAGAGAGAGAGCTTTCCAGACATTCCTGTGTGTCAGTATCCTGTTACCTGTACTGTAAACCTGCCTGCTGGATTTGCTTATCTGTTTCCTTCAGGTTGACAAACTGTAGGCCTGTTCCTTAACCATTGCCTCTTGTAAAGTCACTTTAAACGTGCAACAGCTGTTTTGTTTTTTACCACTATGACCATAGCCTATATGGCAAACATCTTAGCATAGTTACCTATTTACACATCAAGCACATATGGTGCAACATTAGCATGCATTTGGAGTCATGTTTCTGGCGACCTGATGAAGGTAAGTCCAGTTTTCACTTTTCCTTTACTGTAGTTCTGTTTTCCTCCTGAGGGAAATATCAGGCTCTTTAGCAGCTAAATGCTCCACTCTGTTTACTGGCCAGTGGCTAACTTAGTCTATTTTCTGTTTGGTGCAGAACAGGTAGTGTACGGTCTGATTTTGCAGCCTTTCTACTGAGTGCTGTGACCAAAAATGACGTTATAAGAAGTGAGAGTGCACCAGAACAGTACAAGTTGAGGGTTGAGGACCAGAAAACAATGGCGCCTCTTTTCCACATAGCTCTGTGCACGAGTTAACCAGAAGTGCATTCATTCCTATGGAAACCTCTGTGATCTCCAATGTGTTTGCAAAACTCCTCCTTCCGTTTTTTTTTTTTGCCTCAAGTACGTTGGAAAAATTTAGCTTTTGCAGCAGATTACGGACAGACCGTATGCACTGTGTGCCACAGGAAGTTAGCAGTTATGTTAATCTATATGTGTGTGTGTGTGTGTGTGTGTGTGTGTGTATGTATATATATATTAGGGCTGCCAAACAATTAAAATATTTAATCGTGAGTAATTGCATGATGGTCCATAGTTAATCATGATTAATCGCACATTTTTTATCTGTTGAAAATGTACCTTAAAGGGAGATTCGTCAAGTATTTAATACTGTTATCAACACGGTAGTGGGAAAATATGCTTTCTTTATGGAAATGTATGTACAGTATATATTTATTATTGGAAATCAATTAACAACACAAAACAACGACAAACATTGTCCAGAAACCCTCACAGGTACTGCATTTAGCATAAAACAATATGCTCAGATCATAACATGGCAAACTGCAGCCCAACAGGCAACAACAGCTGTCAGTGTGTAAGTGTGCTGACTTGACTATGACTTGCCCCAAACTGCATGTGATTATCATAAAGTGGGCATGTCTGTAAAGGGGAGACTCGTGGGTACCCATAGAACCCATTTACATTCACATATCTTGAGATCAGAGGTCAAGAGACCCCTTTGAAAATGACCATGCCAGATTTTCCTTCCCAAAATGTAGTGCTAATTCAAGCTAGTATGACTAGTATGGTTAGTACCAATGGATTCCTTTGGTAATCTAGTTTCATATGATACCAGTATTTTCTCTCTAGCTTTAAAACTGCTATGCTACAACTTCCGAAAGATTATTGCATTAAAAAAATGAGTGGCGTTAAAACTATTTCATGTTAACGCGTTATTAGCGTGTTAACTTTGACAGCCCTATATATATATGTGTGTGTGTGTGTATGTGTGTGTGTGTGTACTCTTGATAATGGAACTCCTAAGTCAATTTTCTGTAGGTTTATATGTGATGATTCTGCATTAGTAGCTACTTTAACGTTCACTGTCAACATTCAGTATAAGTGTTGTGATGTTTATGTAGCACAGCAAACAGTATAGTGGAGGCCCTGGTTTCTATCTTGTCTCTAATATTTGTATTTGTCAATGTTTTTTGCTCTGATTTAACCATGGGTGGGTTGATCTGCAGGTTCACAGCCTTTCAACTGTGTTTTTAAAAAGTTCTGTTCTGCACATTGAAAAGCGAGGTCATCAGTGTATTCACGGTGAGGAGCTTTTTTGAAAAGCCCGAGGGTGGAATCTGCTGGCAGTGTGTTGATTGAAGGCCAAAGAGAAAAAGAATCACTCTAAAATGTGCCTGCGTTATTATGTACATGGTCATAATGTGTGCACGGTGAGAGATCTGTGTTTTTGTGTTTGTGCATTACTGATCCATCAGTCGCTTCTCTCTTCCCTTTGCCCTCCTTCGTCCTCCTCCTTTTCTCTCCATCCTCCGAGCCTCTTTCATCAAGGTCCCCAGGTCAAGGGGAGTAGCAGCTGCTTGAGGCTTTTTAGGATCCTGAGGGTTTGACCTCTGACCTTTTATGCTACAACGCCGTGCCATCCATTTATACTCAATTTAACACAGCAATATGAGTGAAGACAGAGCAGAGCAGAGCAGGCAGGATCAATGAGAGAGCATGCCTGGAATTCAGCAGCAGGGCTTCATCTTTGCACAAAGAGGAGGGGTTAGGTTGATGTGAGCTTTTATAGTCCCATAACAATTTCATGTTTGGGGATGGAAGCCCTCAATATCAATAGATATTATTCAATGTTTTATTCAGTGTCTTCATAAAGGCATGTGTCTCACAGACAGAGCATCAGGGATCAAAACCACAAGATGATAAAACTGAAGGAATAACTAGTTTTCAGGAGAAATGTGGAATTATTTAAAAAATGTTCATTCTAATTTAATACGACTCCATATGAACAGGTAGTGTAGTGTAAAGTGGTTGATTAATTGATCATTTGAGGGAAAGGAAATTTAATTGGCAAGAATTTTGATACTTGATTAACTATTTGTAATTCATCAGGCTTCTCACATTTTTCGATTTGCAGTTTTTCTCTGTTTTGTATAATTGTGAATTAAATATCTTTGGATTTGGGACTGTTATTTGGACCAAAGATGTCAGTTTTCTCTGTTTTCTGACATTTTATATCAAAAGATGAACTGATAATGAAAACAAGAACAAGAGTCTACAACCATGCTAGCGGCTCAGTCTGGCTGTACTTACGCAGAGTAGTGCTTCAAGCTAAATGCTCAAAAGTTAGCATGCTAACACGCTCATAACGACAATGCTAACATGTTGATGTTTAGCAGGTATAATGTTCACCATCTTAGTTTAGCATATTAAATTGAAATTTGATGAAGATGATTGAAGATGATGGTGCTAAATGAGAAGTTAATGGATCATCCTGAGGGGACCATGAACGTCTGTACAAAATGTCATGGCAATCCAACCAAACGTTCTCGAGACATTACACTCAAAACCATGAATGTTAAAGGAAGGGACCATCGGCGTTCTTTAACGGTTTTTTTTTTTTCGAATGGAAACTCCCACTCAGCCATTAGCAAAGAGCAGTGACGTAGGTTACCAAAGTAAGCTAATCAAAGCTTTTTTTTTTTTTTTTGAAATGGGATTATATGTGTACAAGGAAGGGCTGTCAAAGTTAACATCATAATAAAGTCTTAACGCAAATTTGTTTTAATGCCACTAATTTCTTTAACGCATTAACACAACTTGCAATTTTTAGGTTGTAGCGGGCTCAGTTTTAAAGCGAGAGTGAAGATGCTGGTATCATATGAAACATTGGTACCAACCATGTCATACTAGCTTGTTGCGAAGGAGGCTACATAACCCTCCAAGCTTTAGCTAAATTTTGGTGAGGAAAAACTGTCATGGCCATTTTCAAAAGGGTTCCCTTGACCTTTGACCTCAAGATATGTGAATGAAAATGGGTTCTATGGGTACCCACGAGTCTCCCCTTTACACATGCAGTTTGGGGCAAGTCAGAGTCAAGTCAGCACACTGACACACTGACAGCTGTTGTTGTCTGTTGGGCTGCAGTTTGCCATGTTATGATTTGATCATATTTTTTATGCTAAATGCAGTACCTGTGAGGGTTTCTGGACAACATTTGTCATTGTTTTGTGTTTTTAATTGATTTACAATGAATATCTACATACATTTGCATAAAGCAATCATAATTTCCCACTCCCATGTTGATAAGCGTATTAAATACTTGAATATTCTCCCAACAGATACAAATTGTGTGATTAATTTGCAATTAATCGCGATTAACTATAGGGTGAGATCCGGGCAGAGGCAGAGGAGGAGCGCCGCAGTAGGACAGTGGCCATGTGTCAGCAAGGAGCTTGCACTAACTGGGACCATGCATCCGCCCGGAAGATCACCTGGATAGAACTTTGGAAGTCCGAACCAGCGAGGCTCAAATTTCTGATTCAGTCGGTGTACCATGTCCTCCCAAGCCCATCCAAATAGCATAGTTGGGGTCTTGCAGATACGCCAGCATGCCCGCTGTGCCTGCAGGTTCCCTAGAGCACATCCTAAGCTGCTGCCAGAAAACCCTGGGAGAGGGGAGGTACACATGGCGCCATGACCAGGTGTTGAAGGCAGTATAGCGGACACCATCTGCACGGGAATCCAACAGAGCAAACATCAGCACTCCCAGCAAGGCACAACATCGCCTTCATCAGGGCAGGGGAGAAACCTCAGGCAGAGCGGAAGACCTTGGCTGCTAGGCTCGACTCGTGACTGGCAGCTGAAAGTGGACCTTGAGAGACAGCAGAAGTTTCCAGGGCACATTGCGAGAACGACGCTCAGGCCAGACTTGGTCTTAACATCTGACTGTTCAAAGCAAGTGGTGCTCTTGGAACTTACAGTCCCCCGGGAACACCGCAAAGAGGAGGCCCATGAGTGAAAGAAGGCCAAATACCTTGAGGTGCTAGAGGCCTGAAGAGGGAGTGGGTGGAAAGCCCACTGTGAGCCTATCGAGGTGTGCTGCAGGGGATTTCCAGGGCAGTTTCTACACCGGGCACTCAGGCTCCTTGGCATTAGAGGGTTGCAAGAGAGGAAAGCCACCAGGGACATCACTGAAGCTGCAGAAAAAGCTTCAAGGTGGTTGTGGATCAAGAGGGGGGGATCCATGGCATAGCGTGCTGCTTGGACACAAGCCGGGGACTTATAATCCCCAGTTGGGTCGCCCAGGTGAGGGTGTCTGATGATCAAAGACCCAAAACACCCGATGACATCCTGGGTTCACTGATGATGTGTCCAAGCCACACCGTCTACATGCAAATGGTGTTTCTTCAAACTGGACAATCATGTGATTAATCACAATTAAATATTTGAACCGATTGACAGCCCTAATGCATACTCCTGTGTTCTGCAAAGGTAAAATTATTATTTTTGCGAGTTGAGTCTAGTGGCTTTGAAGAGAGAGATAGAACGGCTTCAGTTCCCTGTCGGATAGGGCTGTCTGGCGTAAAGTAAAGGGGCTGTGGACAGGAGCAGAAACAGTTTAAGTGTATGCTATATTTAGAATATTTTCACAGCTTTACCTCGCCATCAGACTCCGATGGGAAACTGAAGCTGTTATATTGCTGTCTTCAAAGCCGCCAGACCAGACTCCATTCACAAAAACTGTAATTTGACCTCGCAGAACAGAGGAGTTGCTGGTCTACCGCTGCATTGATCAGTTAGTTTGTTTGTGTTTTTGAGTGACTTTCAGATCCGAACTAACGTGGAGTTCACAGCAGTACATTGTTTAACTTCTGTGCCGGTACTCCTGTCTGACCCTTAATAGTCAAGTAATGCCTCACAACCCCCATCACAGGTTGTATCTTGCCTCCTAAGACTCCCTCATTTTATTAGTTCAGTCCTGAAGAGGTAAAACTCTCCAATATTCAACAAGGAAAATAAAACCGATTGTAGAAAGAAAAACTTAATTTTGTATAGAAGAAATGTTTTTCTCCTTCTGTTTATTTATCTTCTCACGACCCATCAGATTTATCTCGCAAACCCTCAGGGGGTCCCGACCCGACCCCCGCATTGGGACCCACCGCCTTTAGTATATATATGCCTCGGGCTGTAGTTTATATTTGGCTGCATTAAACACCGTATCAGGGCCCAGACTGCCATCATATATTGATTTATTTCAAAATGAATCCCTCTGCATCGCCTTGAGATGTCAATATTAAAGGCAGCTACTTGAGAAATGAATTCAAAGGAGAATCAAAGACCTTTTAAGCATTTCGACAAACCTGGAGAGATAAAAATCATATCTGTCGGATTCAATATAGAAATGAGGCCAAGTTAAAGTGATGTTTTTGTCAAGCCCACATAGGTTTTTGGATTTTGGGAATTTCTCTGTCAAGTTGCCTGTGCTGAAATGGGAGGAGGTGTGTGTGTGTGTGTTTGTGTGTGTGCGTGTGTGTGTGTGTGTGTGTGGCTGCTGCTGCTGCAGATTCTGTTAGAAATGTGATGTTTATTGATGTAGTCTCAAAGCAATTTGACCTTTTTCATGTGGACTTGATCCCGCTCACACCAAAGGATAATTGGACCTTTTCTGTACATTAGTTGTCATTCTGGGCCATGAAAATGGTGAAACATGTTGAGCACAGGCAGAAAATATCAGCTTCAATCTAAGAATATTTGAATAAAAAATATTAGTGTTCATTTTAAATTAATTTTTAAAAACAACAGTTGAGCCTGCACGTCAGACATGATTTTAACGTTTTTGTCTTCTCTATATGTGAGTGTGACCATGCAGGTGCACTGACTCATAGACTGAGATTGTGTGTGCGTGTGTGTGTGCGTGTGCGTGTGTGCGTGCATGTGTGTGTGTGTGTGTGGGTGGGTGATTGGGTGGGTGGTAACCAGGTGTGGATCATGCAGAGACGCAAGAAATGCACAAACACGCACAGATGGCCAAAATCTCCAGAGTCTTTCATATGCACATGTGTAAACAGACACCAGGAATACCTACTGTCTGAAAAATATTGGAAAAATACAGAAGACTTTGTCATAAGCTGAAAGGATTGTACATAATTTTCCAAGGCTGTTTTATAGTTGGTTCAGTCTTAAAGGCTGGCCCACACGAAAATATTTTTCAAATCTTAAAAAGATTTTGAAAATGTGAGAGGCCCCACACTTAACGACATGTTATGTTAAATTTAACAGTTTCGTTCCTATACGTAGTGTGTGGAGAGCAACGAAACAAAACAAAAAAAACTAAATCTGGCATAATATCTGGCGATCAAACGTGACTTTAACAAACATGGCGGACAATGGGCAGGAAGAATTAACGGTGTTAGTTTTTGCACTACTTTGTACTGAAAATTCCCGAAGAAAAAATAAAAATAATGGATAAAGTCATGGAGAAATGTTAAATAAACACTCCAACAAACATCAGACTTTTAACCAGGAGACCGGTATTCAGGACTGGTGTTTTGTTTTGTAAATTACACTAGTGACATTGTGTTTTTTAATGACGTTTGTGACTGCGGATATACAAATGACAGACAAAAGACACAGGCCAAATGGAAAAAAGAATACATACCTTTTTATGTTGCCTCTTTAATCCACTTCTCTTCCCACTTCAAAAACAATAAAAAAAATAAAAAAAATCAAGCTTTTCCACGTAGCGGCCTGGAGAACTTCCATTGTGTTGACTTAATATGTTGCCTTCTTCTGCTGCATTTGTTTTCAGGGTTTGTGTGTTTTTGACTTTGCGTTGTTTCTGTTTTTGCGGTGTTTGCTGTTAATGTATTTGATTTGGCTTTCTGCAGCACATTTTTTTTATTTTTCATTTGCAGCACGTTTCCGTTGTTGTACTTGTTTTGGATTTTCACATGCGTTTTTCAGTTGGCATCGTTTCTGAAGCTGCAGCACGTTTCTCCTAATGGAAATGTTTTTGGGCCGTTGTAGCGGGTTTGCCCCTTGTTGGCCACCGTACAGCGTAGACGAAAAAAACATTCATCTGTTATCGTCTTGTCTATGTGTTTGGATACCCTGTGAAACATTATAGTTCACATATGTACATGTATACCTCAGAATACTGTACGTGTGAAAGTCAAACAGTCACAACAGATCAACAGTCAGACTTCAACAGTTCATCATAAACAGGCCCGTAACCCTTGACGACGAGCTCTGATTGGTTCTCAGTGCTGTGGTCTGAGGTCGTTAATTAACATGTCTGTGTGACAGCGGAGCATGTGTGTGTGTGTATGTGTGTGTGTATGTGTGTGTATGTGTGTGTATGCTGGCAGATGAGTGTGAAATTGGCTAATTAACGTGACCTCCCTTTGATCCGGGGAGAATAGACATTATGACATCTGAATTGGGGTGAGCCTGAGGGATGGGAGGGTTCCTGGAAATTTGTAAAAATGTGTGTGCGTGTGTGTGTGTTGCATGCGTGCGTGCGGTGGGTGCATGTTTTCAAGCTTGCCCTTTAAAAATGTGATTTAACCCTGTGTTAACCCTTAAGCTCCAAAACACAGAACACAACAGGGGTTCAGATGAGTTCAAGTTGTAAACCTAAAAGTTAAGCAAAACTGTAAAATGAAAGAAAAACTGCTCTCATTTCTGTACAAACATTAAATTTGGTACACGTGTACACTTTGATGCCCTTAATGTTTGATTGTAATTATTGTAAAAAAAAAATTATACTGCTCATTGCAACCATTTATCTTTCCTCAACTGCCATGTTCTCCTATGACAAATTAACACATGTCACAAATTACCTTAAATATTTCAAAGAAAAACCTTCTTCTTAGTTCTAATATTATTCTAGAAAAAATAATGGGCCCTATCTTACACCCAGCAAAAAGGGCGTACAGCGTGGCGCAACTGTCATTGCTAGTTTCAGACCGACGCAGTTGTCATTTTCACGCCCAGCGCCCACGTTGTGTAGGTAGCAAATGTACTTGCTCAACCTGCGTGACGGTGGTCACGTGGCCTCTGTGGCATCTTCTCTCCTCATCCCTCTGTGTGTACCAGTGTAAACGTAGGCTACTTCAAAGTTTGCGGGCCCTCTTTCCCTAAATAGCGGCGCTTTGAGGCTGATGCAACCGTGCGTTACGCAGATGCAAGCATGTGTGTAATGCATTCCGCCTAGCCGCTCCATCGCATCGGAAAGCAATGCAGTTTTCATTATTTATCAATACATGTTTATCATATCTAGGCTAGTGCTTATGCGCCGCCTGCACTGGTTAAATAGATTATCAGTTCATTTGCTCTTATGCAGTCAAATGGAGTTGTTGATGGGAGTATTGGGAGACGGCGGAGGCAGAAGGTCCACCGGCCAAGTACCACATACATCTGCTCACACACTTTCACTTTGTGCACAAAAATCGCTCGCTTCCCCAATTTGCTGATTTTCTGCTTTTTAAGTAGCAATGCGCCAATGTGCAGGTGCACCTGGCTTTTAAAAGGAATGGGAGATGACACTCTGATTGGTTTAATTCCTGTTACGCCCAAAACACACCTATGATTAATTAAGAGACTAAATACAACCCCTTTGCCCCTTGTGCCTTACTTTGCACCCAGATTATACACCGCTTAACTAGCAAAAGTGGAGTTGGACAAGCCCTAAATCCACTTACGCCATGTGCTTTAGACCATGAGCTATATATCCTTTAAATAGGGCCCCATTATGTTTTCCAGGATACAAAATGATTGTTTTAGCAATGTTAACCTAAAATAATCATGATCGTATTTGTACCCACAGCCAAACCTCAGTGGTCATTACTGTGGTCAAAGTCAGAATAAAAGTGGATTAACATTTTTGTTGTTGTACCACTGTAAAATGGATCTAAGAGCGAAGCAACATCGAATAAGAGGAAACAATGAATTAGCTGTTCTGTAAGCGCATTGCTGCACCAGATGGAGGGAGTTAAACACAAAACAGATGGACGATGAACTGCTTCATCACACCAATATGTAAGAACCATATTCACTTCTGTGATGTGTGCCCTCCACCAAAGATACAGAGTCCGGCAGCAGTGATATCCAGAGAAAACACTTTATTATCATCTCATTTATATTAGAGATAGTGTATTTGTTTAATCCTACCATGGTCAGTTAAGCAGGCATGAAGGGAAACTCATGTCAGAGAGAAAAAATCCCGTAATCGTGAGCAAGTAAGTATTAACAGCGACGAACACCATGTAGAGAGGAGGTCAGGGTGGATGGGTGGGTTTTAAAAATCACCGGACTTCCGCCCAGGAAACTGGCATTTGTGTCCCGTGTGAAACCAGAGGTCAACGTTGATTTATTTGTCACGTAACTGACGTACTTAAGTAACACCACTTCCAGAGTTATTTCAAGTCAAACCATGCTATTTTCCAAAGCCTAACTAAATAGTTTTATTGCCTAAACCTAAGGACGTTTCCTGGGAAGACGGACATTTACTTTGAAAAGACTGTATGCATGTAAAGAAACGGAAATTGACACGTATTGCTGGACATTTGTAGGAAAACTAATGAAAATGGGGGAAAAACTTTTTTGTAAGATATCTTACGAACCGTTGAGAATACGCTGATCAGGAACAGTATTTGAATCAAGAGTAACATAAATGCAATGTCTCTGTGATTATGCCACTGGGTAAGATATTTGATTCAGCTGTTTCTAAGCATTTGTCTACTTAGTTTCTGGTGTAATTACTTACTATTTACTGGTTCATTTTACCATTTTCTTTAGCATATATCTAAGTTTAATGAGACTCACTATAAAATTACAGGTTGCAGGTATTTATATTTTCTTTATCTTGCTCTATATTCACTTTCAGCCTAACTTTTGTCACATTTCACAGCTTTCTGTCTGAACACACCGGCCCTTGCTCTGTTCCTCTACTTTTCATTTTTCACTTTAACAGACTGCCGGGCCTCTTCATCTATTTCAGAACCACTCACCTTTTCTTTCCTCCTCTCTACTTTCGCCATTCCTCTTTGATCTGTCCTTTCCCTCACCATCCCCATCTCTGTCTGTCCGTTCTCATCCTGTCTCTCTGTGTCTGTCATGTCAGGTCTTTTCTGCAGTCTCTCAATGTCTCTTTCTGGTTCCTTCACCTGCGACTATGTCACACTGAGGTCTCTGCTCTTTCTGTCTCTTTTCTTTTTATGTTTATCTCTCCTGTTTTCTCCCCCTTTCCCACCTCCTTCTCTTCATCCTCCCCCTTTCCCTCGTCTCTCTCTCTCTCCCTCTCTCTGTTCCCCTCCATCACCTCCTGGGTAATGACAGGGGGGACAGGTGGAGACCAGACCATCACTACCACCAGTCTGTGTGTGTGTGTGTGTGTGTGTGTGTGTGTGTGTGTGTGTGTGTGTGTGTGTGTGTGTGTGTGTGTGTGAGAATGACACAGACGCACACACACACACACACACACAGATGGTGGACAGGGGTCCCTGCCGGCCAGCCTGTCTGTCTGGTGATGGGGTGTTGTTGTTGTTGAGTGCACTCAGCCACACATGATTAGCTAGACAAACACACACACACACACACACACACATGTGTTCCCCTCTACGTAGCACATATGGGGCTCAGCACC
>CAKAOI010047262.1:19780-36867 GCA_916701655.1 Sebastiscus albofasciatus
TATTCCAGTCACACACACACACACACACACACACACACACAGGACAGAAAAAGGATCAAAGGGCTGTGAGACTGTCAGTACTGATTATGCATAATTTTGTTTTGTGTGTGTCTGCTTTATGTAAGATTATCAGTAGCTTGTATTCGATTTACAGTAAAACACAGTTTCCCAATCCTTATTTATACGGTTAATTGGCCATCTATGTTTTGCGCTCTCTCGCAAAGTTGCCATTAATTCTAGTTATTATAACGGTGTTCAGTTATAATACTATATTATTATGACCGAACACCGTTTCCTGGACTGTGGGAGCATGAATGTTGATGGGTCCTATTCAGACAGATAAAGGTAGCCTATGTAAATGACTGTGGTTTCATGTACTTAAAGCTAGGGTGGGTAATATATTTTAGAAACCTATTTTGTCATATTTGTTGTAGGGCTGTCAACGCGATAATAACGCAAAGTCATTTTAACGCCACTAATTTCTTTAACACTAAGAAGTTTCGCAAAATTTTGGCGAGGAAAAACTGGCATGGCCATTTTCAAAGGGGTCCCTTGACCTCTGACCTCAAGGTAAGTGAATGAAAATGGGTTCTCTGGGTACCCACGAGTCTCCCCTTTACAGACATGCCCACTTTGTGTCACATACGTTTGCATAAAGCAGCATATTTGCCCACTCCCATGTTGATAAGAGTATTAAGTACTTGACAAATATCCCTTTAAGTAGATTTCAAATGGATAAAAAATGTGGGATTAATTTGTGATTAATCGCGATTGATCGCGGACAATCATGCGTTTAATTGCAATTAAATATTTTAACTGATTGACAGCCCTAATTTTGAGGAGTAAAAAGGGAGATGATGAAGAGAGTTTGTCTTGTTCATACAACAATGACAATACAGGAGAAAGCTTGCCAGTCTGATAGAAAAATCAGGGAAACTGATGAATATATACTTTGATGAATAGAAGAAACTACATGTCTTTCTCTCCGCTCTGACGATCAGCATTTCTCCAAGCGTCAGTGATGTGCAGCACGCTCATCAGTGAGCAGGTGCAGAGCCGGTGCATGACGACGTGTCACCTTCACGTCAAAACTGTCGTCGCACGTCAGAAGACATGTTTGCTCTAAAGGTCGTAGAGGTGAAAGTGCCTTTGAGAAATGCACTTAGTTCCCAAACTGCTCTGGTGGAGAAGCTCAGGTGATGAGAGATCAGACCGGGTAGCTTGAACTTAAAAAGTCATGTAAATTATTCTTTATTGTGTTTTTATTATAAATTGCCTGTCACCAAACCCCCCTCCAATCATATACTCTTCCAGGAACACTATTCCCGTGTGTGTGTGTGTGTGTGTGTGTGTGTGTGTGATCACCTGGGACTGTCAGAACAACGGCGCCTGTTCTTTCGAAGCTCATTAGCTTCATTACCCAGAATGTTACCTTGGTAAGTGACACAAAGAAAAAAATCACTGCATAAGCCATGAAATCATTGTTCATCACTTATGTTTGCATCTATCTATCTATCTATGCATATTTTTTGTCATTTGGAATGTCTATACTGTAATTTTATTATTGTTAGTTATTCTACACACACGACATCGTTTGCATGTCTCTCTGTCCAAGGAGAGGGATCCCTTCTCAGTGGCTCTGCCTGAGTTTTTTTTGACTAAACAAAACATATAATTGGCTTATAAATATTGTGCATTGCACGTATATATGTACTTTTGTAATTTTGATTGCAGGACTTTTAGCATAGCAGTTTTACTTGTGTGCCCAAACCTTAAAGGGATATATTTGGGTGTTTTGAAGTAGGGTTGTATGAGTTACTTAAAACAGTATAGTTAAGTTTCACTTTCAGTTCAGTTCGCCATCGGAAAATATTCCAAATATAGCGTACATTTAAACGGATATAAATTTTTTTAGGTGAGCCTTTCTTTTATGTGGCTAAAATAATTTTTTCTGCCGTCCCCATCCACAGTACTGTACTGCTTTGCTTCGGTGCCTGTGCTCCTGTCTGTTTCTCGATGCTGGGAGAGTGCCAAACGCCATCTACTGTAAGTAATATACCTACTATGGATAAGTACCTCATACAACCCCACTTCAATACACCTGAACTATCCCTTTAGCCATAGCATTGTCACATCATAAAACTGATTTATTTTTCTAGTAGTAATTTACAACGCTTTTGGACAGCACAGACAGATGATGTCGATGGAAATGTCAGATCAGAAAATACTTCCCAAAGGGCAGTTTTACAAACAACACATTTTGTCTTTTCATTTGGAGAGCTTGTTGGAATACTCCTTCCACCATTGTAAAGCATCAATTAACCACATTAATGCCATTCCTGGATTTTAGTATAACATCCCAAAATCCTGAAATACCTTTGGGATATGGGGGCGCTGCAACAAGAGTGTGTGTGTGTGTTTGTGTGTGAGTGTGTGTGTGTGTGTAGCTCCCATCTCTTCTCTCCTCTCCACAGTACATCAGCAGGAGCTGTCAGATCAGCATCAGGCCTTGCCAGTCAGATTAAGGATGTTACAGCAGCAGCATCCTGGCCAACAGCCGAGCGGCTGCAGATAGATTTCACATACTCCCTGTTTATCTCTCCTCTGTCTCTGCATCGGTCTCTGTCTCTCTGTCTTCTGTGTGTCTCCGCAGGACACTGCTGCTGTCGGCTCAGGTCCCAGGGTCGAATGGAGGTGAGCTGAGCTAAGTGGAGAGGTGAGGGGACAGGTGGCGCAACGCCACAGTTTTACCACAGCCACCAATGAATCATGAAAAGTCCCATTACAGGATAAAATAAATTCATAACTCTGTGCCAGGTGGTGCGAGAGTGGAGGAACAGGGGAGACAGATGAAGAGGAACTTCACAAGGTAGAAAGGTAAACTTTCAAAAGCGTATTTTGCTGGTTTGTTACCACTCATACAATGTGTTGTGAAAGCGGGGGTAGGCCGAATGTTTTTGGCATCATTGGGCAAAAATTCCATAATAACCTTTCAGCATATTGTCATTCAAGTGTTCTGAGAGAAAACTAGAGAGCGTTCCTATTAGCTGTTAATTCAAAGGAGGCAGCTGTCAATCACTCGCGAACTCCGATCAAGCGGTCGAACTAGGCAGTGCTGATCAAATATGAATCAATATTCTGTTACTGTAATTCCTATTTCTCGCCTCAAATGTTTTCAGAATCATCTTGTAGTGTACTGTTTAGCTGTAAAATGAGAAAGTTTGCTCCGGCTGGTGGGCGGTGCTTGGTATTTCCTCAACTGATCCCAACATGGTGGCCGGGTCACCAACATTCTCAATTTTGAAAACATTTGTTTCTGTGTTTTTGCCCTGCATGTTAGTAAATAGCCTACAACTACGTTAAATTCTGTTTATGTCGTGCCACTACTCGCCAAGAGAGGCGTTAATACATCCACCACAGACAGGCTTACAGCATACAGCCCATGGGTGTATTATAAGATAATAAAAGTTATGAATTACAGCAAATATGTCCATTATTACAGCATGGCCAGGTCATACATTGCACCTTTAATCTGAATAAAAGCAAAGTGTAAAAACGACAATATGCCTTATTTCGGGGGTTGTATGTTCACATTTAGTGATGACATTACCAGCAGTAGTTTCTCTGTTTTCCAGGAAGTGACAGATTTCAAGAATAATTTTCCTTTAGAGATGTATCAGTACTCTTACCTCTGTAGTCTGGATAATGTCTCCCAGTTCAGTACTGTCCTTTTGTTTATTTTCATGACACCCTGGAGTATATTTAATACATCACATAAGCAGGCACAGCCTATTTATACCACAAACCCACTGCTGAACCTCACTGTCATGTGAGTTTGTTAGACTTCAGTGTGTAACATAAAGCTGTTGTGATTCTAAAAGTTCCATCGTGAGGAAACATGATATTCTTGCCAGTCTGAAAGAGGGAGTAGAGGGCTGAAAAGCTGTGCACAGTTACAGCACAGAGGGTTTTACTGAGCGTGACACGACCCTGTGAAGGTCATTCATCCATGTAAATAATATGGCATCCACGAACAAACACACACGGCGCAGGACAGTGATACAAAGACACACAAGGAGTATCAGAGTATTAGATGTTAATATGAATAAATCCATAAACTTGCTGTGAGATATGAGATGCATATATGATCCAAAAGAGGAACTGTTTATGGTCAAAAACACATATTGAAATGAGGTACAAACGCACACACAAATACATATAAAACAGATAGCGAACAGAAGAGCAAAACGGATTTTAACAGCATCGGCATATCATCTCGCACTTTCAATTTCCACGAAGTTAGCCCACTTTTTGCAGAAAACGCGCAAACCTGGCAACTCTGCATAGACTTTACCAATAGCACTATGTGGAGTTAAAATGGCAACATTGTTTGAGATTGTAAAAATATTAGTACACCGCTGTTTTAGCTCATTTAATGAAGGAAAGAAGGAATGGAGGTGTTCGGAAAAGCTAAGTTAAAGCTGCAGTGGGTTCAAATGGAGCAAATATGATTAAAAAAAAAGTTATTTTTATAAAACGGTCACAATATCCTGACAGTAGAACCTGAGACAGGTAATCAAGGAAAAAAAAAATAATCATGTGCCTCTGTGTCCTCCGGTGCTTAATCGCATTTGCAAGATTTCACAGACCGAAGGAAAACAACCAATCAGAGCCAAGCTGGAGTCTGCCGTCTCTGAGCAGCTGATTGTTGTTGCGTTACATTGTTGTGTTACGTTGTTGCGTTGCGTTGTCGCGTTGTTGCGTTGCGTTGTTGCGTTGTTGCGTTGTTGCGATGTTGCATTACATTGTTGCGTTACGTTGTTGCATTACGTTGTTGCGTTGAGTTGTTGTGTTGCGTTGTTGCGTTGCGTAGTTGTGTTGCGTTGTTGCGTTACGTTGTTGCAGTTGTTATGTTACGTTGTTGCGTTGACGTTGCGTTACATTGTTACAGTTGTTATGTTACGTTGTTTTTGCTTTTTTAACACAGACCATGATCTTTTTTCCAACCGTAATGAATAGTTTTGTTGCCTAAACCTAACTAATCGTTTCACAAAGTTAACCACGTGTCATTGTGCGTTCCTGCAAGCATGATACGAGGCTGATATGAAACGTGTTTATGAAACAAATTTTTCCGGTGCAGAAACGTTGACATTCAACGTATCCCGTGGTACAATAACAACTTTTTTTCTGGCGACTGGGTTGGTGTGTGTGCAGGCTGTGAAAGGTGTCCCAGCCGCTGTCCATGCTCCTCTACTGGGCCCATGAATAATGCAGAACTCACATTTTCATACCGCTTCCTCTTCCCTCCCTCCATACTCTGCCCCCCCCTTACCCCCACCCCACTGTGCAGTAGTAAAAATAGACACGCAGACCTGCAAGCTTTCGCTCCTGTGTTTACACCATCATGACCCTCCCCACCGCTCACTCTCTCTCTCTCTCTCTGTCTCTCGCTCTCTCTCTCTCTCTCTCCTGACAGTAGGGTTATTACTCTCATTCATCTCAGCATGTTCTCTCTATCCTCAACGGGAGCTAGAGAACAGAAACAAGAGAAGAGGTTGTCGGGCCAGACTGGGAGCAGGGAGAAGGTCCTCAGGTAGCATATAGATGCTTCATCTCCATATCTTTATTATGTGCCTCATAAAAATAGCCCTGCTTAGGCCTCTCCGCCGCTCGCCTCCTCTCGCCTCCCACTCCTCCTCCGCATGCACTCAGTCTCTGCTCAGGGGAAATGAGGAGCCGCTCTGCTCAGACGTTAAATGTAGAAACTAGGATGCACAGACAGAAAAATGAGATGCCTGCTCCTTCTCTGTGGATGCAAAGCAGTAATAAAGTTCCTTGTCGGTACACAAATAAACTCATAGGTGATGTAAGGTGTGAGAAAAACCAATGTAAAGTCACTTTAATTGGATTTTTGTTAGTTTTTTAGCATGATACAGATATTATTCAGGTACCATGCTTCATGGTAAGTAACATTACACTGATTGAAGTTACCTTTACTCCCTTTTTGTAATTGTTTTTGGTTCCTTTATAAGGGACATTTGGGTTGTGATATTAAAACAAAGCATCCGTCAACAGGGAAATAAAAGCCTCTTGTCTAGTGACCCCCTCAGGGTAGGCAGTAGCTTGCAAGATATGGAGCTTCTCAACTCAGAAAACGTTTAGAACAAATTTTGAATCACCATCAATTTCCATTGATTTCTAACCTAAAAAATTCTCAGAAGTGAATTCAATGATGAAATAGCAAACGAAAATTGTAAAAACTTATTGTTGTTGGTCTCTTTCTCTGCTACTCTAGTGCGCAGCCCTCGAGTATCTTCGGACCGCGTATCCTACCTTCAGACTACGGGAACAAAAACGTGAGCTGCCGGGGCTGAGTCGCACTCCTCTCTGGCCTGTCTAGTTTATAGTGCCGGTTAACATCATACTGAGCATTTACCAGATGATTGGAAGGGTATAGCCAACACAACAACGTTATATAACAAGAGTAGAGTCAGCGTTTACTTTTTGGTTTCACACGGAACATGAACAGCGGCCTCCTGGGTGAAAGTCCTGTGTTTGTTGGACCCATCCACCACCCCGCCCTTTGTGGACTTTCTTGCTTGTTATACTCGTTCTTATACCATATAACTTACAATAACAGTCGCCTGATATACTGCGTCACGTGCTCTGCCCCTTCGCTCGCTGTACAACATCACTTGCTCTGACCAAATGCAAAATGTCCACATTCATCGTATCCGTCGTTTGCAGAAACATATAATGCCAACATTTTTTCCTGCCGACTGGGCTGAATTTAACCCACATCACTGACTTACCACAGATTAGGGCTGTCAAAGTTAACGCAATAATAACGTTAAAGCAAATGTGTTTTTACGGCAAGAATTTCTTTAACGCATTAACGCAAATTGCGTTTTTGTGGTTGTAGCGGGCTCAGTTTTAAAGCTTGATACTGACATCATATGAAACTACAAAACCTAAGGAATCAATTGGTATCAACCATGTCATGCTAGAAGAAGAAGGAGTCTAAATAACGCTCCAAACTTAAGCTAAATTTTAGTGATGAAAAACTGCAAAGGCCATTTTCAAAAGGGGTCCCTTGACCTCTGACCTCAAGATATGTGGATGAAAATGGGTTCTGTGGGTACCCACAAGTCTCCCCTTTACAGACATGCCCACTTTATGATAATCACATGAAGTTTGGGGCAAGCCATAGTCAAGTTAGCACACTGACACACTGACAGCTGTTGTTGCCTGTTGAGCTGCAGTTTTCCATGTATATTTTTTATACTAAATGCAGTACCTGTCAGGGTTTCTGGACAATATTTGTCATTGTTTTGTGTTGTTAATTGATTTCCAATAATAAATATATACATACATTTGCATAAAGCAGCATATTTGCCCACTCCCATGTTGATAAGATCATTAAAAACTTGACAAATCTCCCTTTAAGGTACATTTTGAAAAGATAAAAATTGTGCGATTAATTTGCGATAATCACAATTAACTATGAACAATCATGTAATTAATTGTTATTAAATATTTGAATCGATTGACAGCCCTACTTCAGATTTGATATCATAAATGATGTGCTGTTTATACTATGAATGGGATACAACAGCTTTTACACAGCAGGGAACGCCAGTCTAGTTAGTGAACACTCACAGCAAGTTTTAAGGGAGACAATTAGCAGAAAATTGTAAGATACACTCCATTGATAAAGGTCTCCTCTTGCTTCTTCTCGTGTCTCCTCATCCACTCTTTTAAAGGTCACAGCGGAAACAAGGAGAAGATAGATGGAGCTGACAAAATCAGAGTATTTGAGCATCGCCCTGTGCCTCGTATGGAAGAGGTGTTTGAAGAGTTGCACTGACGCTCCTCCCACACAGGTTTCCCTCAACACTCACATCTTACAGCAGATCTGTGGCTGACAAAGAGAGAAACTGTGACTTCAGGTATGTTGGTACGAGTTGAGTAGATGTGTGATGTGCAGATAGAGGAGTGTAAACAATAAAGCCTCTGACAGGCTGCCACTGTTTGAGAGAGAGAGAGAGAGTGATCTATGGGCCAAAGACCCAAATTTCACGGTATGGTACCCTTCAAGGTGACAACATTTTGAAGACGTACAGTATGCCATATACGATTATGAGTGGTGCGTTGGGTATTGCTGAGTAGTAGTTTTGTCACTGAATGAAGTGAACCGCCCTCTACTCACTTTTATGGTATTTATTAAACCAGCAGTAGGCAAAATGTTTTTGGCATCATTGGGCAAAAATTCCATAATAACCTTTCATCATATTGTGATTCAAGTGTTCTGAGAGAAAACTAGACTTCTGCACCTCCTCATGGCTCTGTTTTCAGGCTTTAAAAAAATCTGACGGGAGACTTTGGCCAATCACAGGTCATTTCAGAGAGAGAGAGAGAGAGTGTTCCTATTGTCTGTTCATTCAACCGAGGCAACTGTCAATGTCAATTACTCACAAAATGAGAAAGTTTGCTCCGGCTGGTGGGCGGTGCTTGGTATTTCCTCAACTTATCTCAACATCGCGGCTCGGTCACAAACTTTCTCACTCTATACAGCTAAACAGTACACTACAAGATGTTTCTGAAAACATTTGAGGCGAGAAATAGGCATTACAGTAACAGAATATTGATTCATATTTGATCAGCGCTGCCTAGTTTGACCATTTGATCGGAGTTTGCGAGTGATTGACAGCCGCTCAGAGACGACAAGGCTCCAGCTCGGCTCTGATTGGTTGTTTTCCTCCGGTCTGTGAAATCTTGCAGATGCCATTAGGAGCACCGGAGGACACAGAGGCACATAATTGTTTTCAGATTACCTGTCTCATGCACTACTGTCAGGATATAGTGACCGTTTTATAAGAATAACTTTTTTTAATCAGATTTCCTCCAATTCTACCCACTGCTGCTTTAATGCTTTGATTGTATTTGATCTCATTTTCCACGGAACATTCTTGGCTTTCATTCTGTCCCAGCTTTGAGTCTGTCAGACATATAAAAGGGACCCTTGAGCTCTTACAATTGTCACCAACATGTATTTTTCCACACAGATTTTTTTCTTTAACAGACACAGCACTATAAGGGCAAATAATACTTTCCATATCTGCACGGCCGTAAGGGTCTGTGTGACATAAATTTCATCAGCTGCTCATGTCCATGAATGTCTGCGGATTGTACATGGCTACAAACGTGCTTCAGGGCTGTCGCTTTTTTTTAAAAAAAAAAATCAAGTTCTAACAAATAAGAACATGTTATTTATTCAACTGTAATTCAAATGCCACTGTAGTCTAATTCTAAACTACACAGTCTGTTCATTCACTGGGCCTCTGCTGCCTCACAGTTTGACAAGGTGTTTAACTGGTGACCTCAAATTTGTTGTCGTAAAGGGACTGTAAAATTCTTTGCACATCGAGTCCTTATGTTTCGTATGCGTTTTTTTTTTTTAATCCGTCATCTGATATAAAACACAGAAACCTTGCACACTGAGTCCAATGAGTTTTATTACTCTCTTCGTCGTGAAAATTTGCAATACAAGACAAAACAAAAATTAATTACGAGGATGCAATGAATAGCACTGATCAAACGGGACTAATGAATGAATGACATTAAGAAGCTATCCTTTAGCTGCCTAGAGCACAATCCCTATATACTGTCTAATATTTCTTTAAATTCAGCATCTCTGTATTCTTTTATTTCTTTATTGTAAAGTGTTTTGTGCTGGGAGACAAAGTGAATGTTCGTATCGTGCCATTTTGGATGATGACGTTTGCACGGACGGTGGCTCTGAGTGGTCAAACAACCCTCTTTTGACAGATGAGAAAAAATGCAGAAAATCAAATCCGTGCTGGGATCTTGCCGGGTCCTTGGTTGAAAAGAGATCCCTCGCAACGACGTAGTGAACACGGGGCCGACTCGTAATGTAATGTGGAAATCAGGGCACACTTTTAATGATTATTATCATGTCATGATGTCATGTATGACATATAGCCTTTTGCTCTTGTTCCAGATCAAATGCAGAAGTGCCTTAATCTTGCATTCTTTCTAACAGCCAGCAGGGGGCGACTCTTCTGGCTGCAAAAAGAAGTCTGATTACACAGATGTCTATGAGAAAATGAGCCTACTTCTCACTTGATACATTACTTCAGTAAACATTCTAAACATGAGTTTATGGTCTCAATCGCTAGTTTCAAGTCTTCTTCAATACAGCATGATGTTCATTTAGTAAATTATGGTACCATTTAGAGTGAAACAGACGATAAAGCAGGGGATGCTTTAGTGCGTGGCTACCTTGTGATTGACAGCTCGCTACCACGGCATTGTCCGGTTCGGGAGTTGTCTGCATTTTCATCTTACAACTTTAACCCTTTCATAGTGTGTTTTCAGCCCATGAAAGTTAATTATAATATTTTGGTTGCCTAAAAATCAGTATTTGATTGTGCTAAGCTTCACCATCTCATGTCACTTGTGACATGTTCTGCCTACCCATGCCTTAAGGCTTGCCTGCATCTGTCTTTTTTGGTTTGTTTTGCTGACAAAACAGAATAGAAAACTGATCACAAATGAGTTTTTTTGAGATTGGCTTGGTGCATCAGGACCGTTAAATTCAACATCTTTCGGTGCTTTTTTCTAGTTGAATGGTTTCAGTGTTGTTCTGGATGAAAGATGCTGTTGCTTAATATCGTTTCTTCTGTAAAACACCATCCCTCTTACTCTGAACCATGTGATTTTTGGGGGAGGATGAGAGTGCCAGAGTGGAAGAGAAAGACAGATAGAAATTCCAACTAAGGAGAGTTAAGTGCACTTCCAACAGTCACTAAAAAGAAAATGTGAAGCAGCAAACAAACACGCTGTGAAGAGTCCACATCCATGGCATTATTTGAAAGGACAACAGAACAAAACCGAATCACGTGAAGGAAAACACAGTCTGTAACATGCTGAAACATGCTGATACAAGTGTTGTGAAGGAATCAAAGCGCTGTTTTCGGACCCTTTGTGAATATGAAGCATATCGCAGACAGACTGTCACACCTTCTTCTTTGACCGTTTCCCGTGGCAGGTTTTTTAAATTACCCCCCGGACATCCTGCAGTCTCCAAAGCTTTTCAAAGAGCTTTTAGTTTGGCATTTGATTCCCTGCTCTCCTTTTCTTTAGACATGTCTGTGTTTCTTTCTCTTTTTTTCCTTCTCTTTCATGCAGAGCACCTTGGCAGCTGAAAGGGATTGTTGGAGGAGTCCATCGTTATTCAATGGGGAGAGGAGAGGAGATGAAAAGAGGAAAGGAAACAAGAAGAGGAGTGGGAGAAAGGAAACAATGAGAAAGAGGAAAGGAGCAGAGAGTAGAGAAAACAGTGAGAGGAGAGGACAGAAGAGGGAAGGGGACAGGAAAGGAGACAATGACATAAAAGTAGAGGAGAGGAGACAATGGGTAAGGAGAGGACATAAAGGAGGACAGGAAATGAAACAAGGTGAGGAGGTGAAAGAGGAGAAGAGAGGAGAGGAACGACATGGAGAAAATAGAAAAAGACAGGAGATAAAGGAGGAGAGGAATAAATTCATGAAAGGAAGAGAGAAGAAACGAGAAGAGACGAGGGAACGAGAAAACATGAAAGGAGAGGAGACAAGCAGTCAATGTGAAAGGAGAGGACATAAAGGAGGAGAGGAGAGGAAACAAGGTGGAGAAATGAAAGGGGAGAGGAGAGGAGAAAATAGAAAAGGACAGAAGGTAAAGGAGAAGAGGAAAGGATACGTGAAAGGAGGAGACAAGACACTAAGAGACGAGGGAACAAGAAAACATGAAAGGAGAGGAGACAAGGAGGCAATGTGAGAGGAGAGGACATAAACGAGGAGAGGAGAGGAAACAAGGAGAAGAAATGAAATGGGAGAGAGGGATGGGAAGACATGGAGAAAATAGAAAAGGACAGGAGATAAAGGAGGAGAGGAGAATAAATGAGAAGAGAAGAGTTGACAAGAAAACAGGAAAGCAGAGGGGACAAGGGGACAATGTGAAAGGAGAGGACATAAAGGAGGAGAGGAAACAAGGTGAGGAGATGAAAGGATGAAAGGGAAGAGGAGTGGAAAGACGTGGAGGAAATGATATAGAGAAGGACAGGAGACAAAGGAGGAGAGGTAACAAAATGTGAAAGGAGGAGAGGATAAGAAATGAGAAGAGGAGAGGAAACAAGGTGAGGAGATGAAAGGGAAGAGGAGAGGAGAGGAAGGAGTAAAGGACACAAGGAGAAGAGAGAAGAAAATGAGAGGAAAAAAGGATGGAACATACACATGAAAGGAGGGCAGAGTAGATAAAGGCAGAAAAGAGGAGAGAAAAGAAGAAGAAAGAAGAAGAGAAGAGAGGACAGGAGGAGGATGAGAAGCCAGTCGTTCTTTACCCATGGGGGGGGGCACAGCGGGGGGGTGAGGGAGGTGAAAGGGGGGGCTCCTCATCCCTCTCTCCTCCAACTGAGCCTCCTTCCTCAAGGTCAATCACACACACATGCACACGCATGTACACATTCACACACAGGCAGGTTGGCAGACATGGCACACACACACACACATTTAGTCGAGCTCAAGTAGAAAAGACGCCTTCTGCCTGCTTTTCTGTCTCTGACTCTCTGTACCAACCAGCCAAGTCGCAGTCAACCATCTGGAGATGAAAACACCACTCTTCCCACACACACACACACACACACACACACACACACACACACACTGTGTGTGTTTATGATAATAGACCAAATGCCTCTATTGATTCTTTCTCTTTCTGTGTCTGTCTGTGTCTGTGTGTGACTGTGTGTGCATGTAGAATCGCTTCTATTCCTACACGGAGAACACACTTCCCTCTCCCTCTTTAAATGTTCCCCCTACACTCGTCTTTTTGGACCAAAATCCACTACTCCTCCATCTTAATAAGCCATTCGCTGTCTGTTATCGAGCCCTTTGTCATGATGACTTCCACTCTGTCTTTATTTTTTTAAAATGACAAAATAAAATGTGTCTAGCTCCTGAACTACACTGAACACACACAAACACAAAGATCTTGCCGGAAAGGTAACCTTTCACAGTTTACCCTGAAAGCGTCAAAAACACTCCGTTGGTGAAAATCAGCCGCAGGGGTTTGAATTCAGTGAAAATTGAAAAACCTTGACTGCTCATAAAAACATGAACCCGTGTTTTCCCTTGCATCATCATCAGCAGCCTGAATCTATCTGAAAGCAAGATCGGATTTTACATATTTGCAGCTGGACAACCGCAACCATAGAAATGATGAATGGCTGTTCTCCCAATGGTCACGGCAATTTAAAAACATTACCCCATTTATACCTGGTGTTAACATGCCATCTGTAATCTTTGGTCCACCATTTGGTCTCCCCGAATGCTAATAATGGCTTGGACATGTTTTATGCCCTGCCTATTTTTTTTTTTTGTACCCTAACTGTGTTCCTTCGGTCTGGCTCACCCCCCCTGATTTTAACCTTGACCACAATCATTCCCTAACACTGACCATAACAAAGTAGTCTTTGTGCCTGAACTTAACAAACCTTAATGGTAGTGTGTAGCATATAGAGCTGTCAAATGATTAAAATATTTAATTGCAATTATTTGCATGATTGTCCATAATTAATTGGGATTAATCGCAAATTAATCACACATTTTTTTTATCAAAAATGTACCTTAAAGGGAGATTTGTCAAGTATTTAATACTCTTATCAATAAGGGAGTGGGCAAAAATATGCTGTGTTATGCACAGACTGTATGTATGTATTTATTATTGGAAATCAATTAACAACACAAAACAATGACAGATATTGTCCCGAAACCCTCACAGGTACTGCATTTAGCATACAAAATATACATGGCAAACTGCAGCTCAACAGCAACAACAGCTGTCAGTGTGTCAGTGTGCTGACTTGACTATGACTTGCCCCAAACTGCTTGTGATTATCATAAAGAGGGCATGTCTGTAAAGGGGAGACTCGTGGGTACCCATAGAAACCTATTTTCACCCCTTTGAAAATGGCCATGACAGTTTTTCCTCGCCAAAAATTAGCGCAAGTTTGAAGCGTTATTTAACCTTCTTGGCGACAAGCTAGTATGACATGGTTGGTACCAATGGATTCCTTAGGTTTTTAAGTTTCATTTGACACTGGTACCTTCACTCTAGCTTTAAGACTGAGCCCGCTACAATCTAAAAATTGCAAGCTGCGTTAATGCGTTACAGAAATTACTGGGGTTAAAACTAATGTGCGTTAAAACATTATTATCGCGTTAACTTTGACAGGCCTAGTTTATATCTACATATGGACTGGCTCCAGATAGGGCACATCCCATTTTCGCGTCGGCCACCGTAGTTCAGTTTCAGTTAGTTGCATTAGCCCAACAACCTAACCACTAGATGCCGCCAAATACTACACACTACATCTTTAACTATATGCAGTGTTTTTCAATGGCGATTTGTAACAGTTTATGAAGGCCAACAGATTATAAAATGCTTGGTTCTGGAGGGCTGTTACAAAGCATTTTTTGGCTCAATTTGGGGGACTTTGACTCATTTGTCCAACAAGCATTTGGCACTGTTATGTACGGTTGTCCCTGATCCCTGACAATACCTAAAGCACTTACATGTAGTTTCACCTTCTGAGCAGTGCCCGAATTCAGTTCCAGGAACTCATCCGTAGAAGAGAGGCAGCAAATGCAGAGCCTGTGGCGATGGTTACACGTCAGATTGTTATAGTGTTGTTGTTGCAGTGGAAACGGGGCTGTTAGTGAGGTGTTGGTCCACCGCAAGCATCCAGAACAGCTTCAGTTCTCCTTCTGGTAGATTTTTCAAGTCTCTGGGGGATGAACACCTTCCAAAAGATATTCCCTTATTTGGTGTTTTGCTGTTAGTGGTCTAGTGTCTCCAAAATGTCCATGTTTAGTTGGTGAAGGCTATGATTCACATAATATTTAACCATTCAGTGAGCCCTTGTAACCTGCATGAAGCCTCTGTTTGTCCTCCCTCATTTATCCGGGTTTTTCCTTTGATTTTCTTGCCTTTTTAATATTTCTTTAGCTTTGTACCACTGCAGTATTCTTAGATATTAATTCAAAAATATATACTGAAAATTACAAAATGGCGCTGAAGCAGTAGCATTAAACATGTGCCACTCTTGTTTTTCTTGTTGAATGTTGACTAATGGATGACAATCCTGCAAAAAAATCAGAAGACAACTAAAAATCAGCCGAGTAGAAACCTCTAATGGGACCTGCTTCCTCCCCCTTCTTGTAAAATATTCCTCCTCTCCTCTTTGGGTCAAAATTGTCTCCCCCCTTTCAGCCCCTCCACCCTCCTCCCCTCCTGTTTTTTTTTTTATAACTAGCTGCAAATTCACTGCTGTTCATTACCCAGGCAGGGTCAATTCCCCAAACAATGTGTTTGGTGTCACAATAAAAAGGGTGTTTTTTATGGCGTGTAGCAGTAAAATGCTATTAAACAGATAAAACACCGGCAACGAGCATCAGGAGGATTATAAAAGGAATTGCCTTGATAAACTCCACATATCTGCGTGATGACACACCAGCAGCTCTCTTCTCTCTCCACTGTCGCTGGGGAGGGAGGAGGGGAGGCAGACTGAGGAGCACATGGTCGGAGAGTTTACACAGCTCTACAGCGCCACCAGCTGGGGAGATGGAAGAAAAAAACTCTCTGTCCTGTATCCTGTCAGATTATATGTGATGCTTTCCTTTCTGATGCTGATGAAAAAGAAACCTTTAATTCAAATGGAAACGTTTGCTCCTCAATTGTAATGGCTTCTAAATTTTCAGGACTTCCTGAATTAATTGATTTCTCAGTGTCAGTGCAAGCTCGTATAGATATCAGTTGGGTTTGTGTTTGTGTTGCATTTATTTTTTTGTTTTGCTTTCAATTTTTCTACATCGCAGTAATGTGTCGCATCTGAATAAGTATATTTCTAACTATGTTTTCTAAAGCTGCCCTATACGATATCCAGTTTAGTATAGCATCAAACAACTATTTGTTATGTAAAGATAGAGAGGAGTAATGTCTGAGCAGAGAGTGAAGTTGCTCTCCCTCTATGTATGTTGTAATCAGAGCTTCTCCTTTCTTTATCAGCCGATTAGACTGTTATCAGGGCATTAAATAGGTGTTATCAGTCGCTATAAGCCCCATAGATGTGGGTCAATAGGGGCCTACTACACCCACTAGTAGGTTTTATTATCTATTCACGACAGCAACCTCTAGCAACTGTAGTAATTATGACAGGAGCAGAAGCTGAAGTCAGGTGCTGTAGCTTAGACAGTGTGAAACTCCATAAGGGGTGGAGGTCAGGAAAACACATGGCTTTCACCCAGGAGACCGGAGTTTGCATCCTGTGTGAAACCAACAATGTGTAGTTGTCTTTGTGTTTGTAGTTATTTTAACCCAAAACACAATGTTTTTCCCTAAACTTAACTAAATGTTGTTTTTTTGCCTAAACCTAAAGAAGTTGTAGTTTTGCTGCTTAAACCTAAAGAAACCTTTCTGTTTGTATATGTATTCAAAACGTTTCATTCAGTTTTACGACATGTCAGAATGTGTTACTTTTAAGTTTCACTTTCACTTTTACAACATAGTAGGCCTAGTAGTCCCATAATGACCCACATCTATGGTGCTTATATAGCGAATGATAACGCCTATTTAATGGCCGGATAACAGTCGAATTGGATGTCTATGTTGACATAGCCGGTCGTGTGTGCCTTTTAGTGCATATTTGTGCATGTGAGCGTGCCCCACTGGCTGGCTCAGGGCTGCCACTCTGCACCGCTCTCATACAGCGGTTACAGCTGATAACGCCGTCCTGACCGACAGCACCATTGTGGAAGCGTGGCACCCACCCATCGGTTCCCCCTCAGGTTAACACTGTTAGTCAGCACTGTTGACGTTGTAGCACTTTTAAAGACATGGAAATTCTGTCACTATAGGCTAATGGATGTATTTTTTTTTTATCATTCTCATGTGGTGGAGAATCTTGTTCCAATGTTTGATTAAGTATCCCATCTTGAGGCATACTGGTGTTCAAAACTCAGGATTAGGTA
>CAKAOI010047263.1:0-18174 GCA_916701655.1 Sebastiscus albofasciatus
CTGAATTCCCTGTAGAAGATAGATAGATAGATAGATAGATAGATAGATAGATAGATAGATAGATAGATAGATAGATAGATAGATAGATAGATAGATAGTAACTTTATTAATCCCGAGGGAAATTCAAGTTTCCAGCATCACAGTTCCATAGTGCAAAAGTGCAAAAACATGTTAGTAAAAAGGCAGTAAAAAAGTTAGAAAGAGGGGTATTAGATATTTTTTTAAACTCGCACAACAATATTATTATCTGACACTTTTCATCATGAATGAATGAACTTCACTCACTCTGTCTCACCCTCATCCTTCTCTCTTTGCCTTCTTCGATTATCTCTCCATCTTTATTTCCTCTCCCTCTCACGCTCTGTTTCTTCTGTATTTCTCTCTCACACAAACAAACTCTCTTGCTCCCCCTCTCGTCTTCTCTCTCGACACACACACACACACACACACACATGCACAGAAAAGCAGTGAGGGATGAAGTCATTATCAGCTCTAATAGGTGACGTGCCAGATATTTCCACAGCACGGCAGGGAAATAACATGACAGCAAAACAAACGACGCCATTAGTCATACTTAACACCACCTGTAAATCAACTCTGTGCGTATGCGCGTGTGTTTTTGTAGCGGGGGGTCATGTAATGTGTGTGTGTGTTTGTGTGTTTTAACAGGTTATTTGCTCCACAACTGCAACCCGTGGAAAATATGATGCATACAGATGACTGACAATGTATGATGAGTGCACACAAATAAAGACACACGTGTACACTGTTGAGGAGTTGTACGCTCTGCTCATGTTTTGCCGAGCGTAGATTATTCACACGCTATGACCAATCCCTGCTAATATTTTCCACTACAGGGCTTAACAAGGCTAGCCAAGGCTCACTCTGTTGCTAATTTGTCATAACTAGAGCCCAACTGGGCCAGGAAGCATTCATTATGAGCTAAGTTACAGGGCCAAAGAGATCTAGTTATCATCTGCTTTCGACTACAGGGCCTAACAAGGCGACAAAAGGTTTTCTATTTGCTTACTTATCAGCACATTATCAGTTTACTGGTTTCAGTGGTGAGATATTGCAGGGTTACGTGGTTCTAATGATGGTGGTTCCTTTCCAAAACACGTTGGATAAATGAATAAAATGCAGACTCCTTTCGTAAGTCAGTTAGTTATGCTTGCCATTATGTGGTTCAGAGCCTGGGAAACCTCAATTCAATTTATTTTTATATAGCGTCAAATCATAACAGAAGTTATCTCAAGACACTTTTCATATAGAGCAGATCAAGATCATACTGAGCATGCACTTTGTGCGACAGTGGTAAGAAAAAACTTGCCTTTAATGGGTAGAAACCATGGGCAGAACCAGGCTCTGGGTAGTAATACAAATAGGACTAATAAGACTAATCAATATCAGTGGACATGACAGAGGAAATAATAAAAATATCAGTAATAATAGCAGTAATAATAATGTAAATATGACTACTAATAATAATAAAAGAAGTAAATGTAGCAGTAGTAATAATAGAAATATGACTACTACTACTACTAATCATAGCAGTAATAATAATAGAATCTTAATCTCTAACAGAGAGTCACAGTGCAATACAAGACGGCATCTATGCATGGCACTCGTGATTTCTGATAAACATTATTCGTAATAAGGAGGAACCAACCTTTTTTTTTTTTAGGGCTGTTAATCAATCAAATTATTTAATCAAGATTAATCGCAAGTTAATCACACATTTTTTTTATCTGTTCAAAATGTACCTTAAAGGAAAAGTATTTAATACTCCTATATACATGGGAGTGGGCAAATATGCTTTCTTAATGCAAATGTATGTATATATTTATTATTGAAAATCAATTAACAACACCAAACGATGACAAACATTGTCCAGAAACCCTCACAGGTACTGCATTTAGCATAAAAAATATGCTCAAATCATAACATGGCAAACTGCAGCCCAACAGGCAACAACAGCTGTCAGTGTGTCAGTGTGCTGCCTTGACTATGACTTGCCCCAAACTCCATTTGATTATCATAAAGTGGGCATGTCTGTAAAGGGGAGACTCGTGGGTATCCATAGAACACATTTTAATCCACATGTCTTGAGGTCAGAGGTCAAGGGACCCTTTTGAAATTTACCATGTCAATTTTTACTCGCCAAAATGTAGCGCAAGTTTGGAGCGTTATTTAGCCTCTTTCACGACAAGTTAGTATGACATGGTACCAATGGATTTATATGATGCCAGTATCTTTACTCTAGCTTTAAAACTGAGCATGCTACAACCTAAACATTTGTGTTAATGCGTTAAAGAAATAAGTGGTGCCCAAACAAATTTGCGACAGCCCTAGTTTGTTTGTGATAACAGGTTGATTATCTCATTATCTCGAGATAATTAAATAGTTAACTTATGATCTCGAGGATTAAAAAAAATAATTGCAAGCACGGCCTTTCTCGGCTTCTGCACTTACGACTACTCTGTAACACAAAAACAATGCCACATGGATAATTTACTGGTTAGGATGCTGACTTTTTGTTCTATACCCATTGAATTTTCATGTTAAATCTGCCACTGATTTTTGTTGTCAAATATCTGTCGAGAACAGGAACCTTGACAAGGGAAGCAACAGGCAAAAAGTCAATTAGCGGCACTGTAGATTGCAAAGATTTACCATGCAGGATTCCCACTAAAATCTAACTTCCCTTCTTGTCATGAACACAGTTCATCCCTCCTCCTGAATAAAGAAGCTCCCAGTGGCTGCACAGCTTTAGTTCGAGCTGGTGTTCCTATGAGTGTTAATCCTCTCTAAACTCTCAGCAGCTGGACCTGCATGTGTACGAACATAAAGCTGGAGAGCTGCTAAGTGTAAAGAGCCTGATGGGACTGTCAATGAAAACCAGGCTGCAGCAATAAAATACCAACCAAACAACGGGCCACTCAGCACAGCCATGACCCCCTACATGCACACACTCTCTCTCTGGTAGGGCCTATTCTGGCAATACTACTCCCAACTAAACAATAAAAACTAAAACAACACCATTGTTTTAATGGTTTGTGTGTGTGTGTGTGTGTGTGTGTGTGTGTGTGTGTGTGTGTGTGTGTGTGTGCAGCCACTTTTGTCTTGAGGTAGCAGTATTAACAATAGAAAGAGCAGGCGCGTTGTCTTAGAGCGAAGATGATTTGTCACTTTGACAAGCGACAGATTCAATGAGACAGAGGGAGTGAATGTTGGAGTCTGACAGTTGAATAACAAGTGAAGAAGAAGAATGTGTCTGAGCCAATCGGGACAAAGCAGGAAGGAAATGAGGAAACAGCTCCCCTCACCGTTCCCAGCCAAACACAGCAAACGAAAAAAAAAAGATCTGAGATTTCCAAAATGAACTCACAAGAATGTTACCAGAACAAAGTTGTAATATTTCAAGCTTAAAGTTGCAATATTTCTAGAAGAAAGTCATGATATTTCAAGAATGAAGTTGTCATAAAGTTTGAAAATAAAGTTATAATATTTTAAGAGAAAAAAGTTGTAATATTTAAAGAAAAACAATATTTATAGAAAAAAAGTTGTAATAAAGTTTGAAAATAAAATCATAATATTATGAGAAAAATGTTGTAATATTCAAGAAAAAAAATAATATTTCAAGAATGAACTTGTATGAAGATCAAATATAAAGTCATAACATTATGAGAACAAAAATGTGATATTTATTATTTAGTATTTGGAAAATAAAGTCAGAGTCATTTTATGAGAAAAAAAGTCATGATATTGTTCCCACCTGTTTAAATGTGTTGGTGTCTGTGTTTTGAGAGTGTGTGTTTGTGTACATGCATATTTATATGTGTGTGTTCAACTCCTGAGCTCTGGGAGTCTATAAAGCAAGCTCTGGCCATTCAGTGGGTGATTATATGTTAGCACAAACTTTACAAAAGTGAGGTCACCTCTGCTGGGTGTGTGTGTGTGTGTGTGTGTGTGTGTGTGTGTGTGTGTGTGTGTGTGTGTGACACAGAGTACTAAAATGTGTTGCCAACACCAACACTGGGCTGGCTGGACTGGTCAACCTGTTGGCTTGTCACTGGCCTCACGCCTCCCTCCCTCCCTCCCTCCCTCCATCCATCCCTTCTCTCTCCTTCATCTCATTCTTCCTTCCTTCCTCCCCTCCTCTCTTCACTCACTCCCTTCATTTTTTGCCCTTCCAACCTTTTGTTTCTCGCTGGTCACCCTCCAGTTATCCACGCTATCCAAGTACATTTACTCAAGTTCTGTACTTAATTACACATTTGAGGTACTTTACTGGAGTATTAGCTACTTTATACTTTTACTTCACTACACATCAGCGGGAAATATTGTACTTTTTACTCCACTACATTCAACACATTCTCACTCGCAACTCATCAAATACCGACGCTTGGTCAGTGCCCCTCGGCATCAGAGACCGACGCACTGGGTACCCTTCTTGCAATACTTTTGGACGGACCAGGGACGATGTGTCAATATACGCTTGTTACATGCATTGTGTCCTTTGAAAATAAACTTCCGTTTTCACAGAAAGTTAGGTTTAGGCAACACAACCACTTAAGTAGGGTTAGGAAGCGGTCGTGGTTGATGTTAACTTCACTGACTAGCGATTCACGTGACTCACGGAGATGACGATACTAATGACCCACGTGACTAGCAACTCACGGAGCTGACGATACCGACAAGTCACATGACTAATGACTGATCTGGTTGAACAGTCTTGTGAAAGTTTTTGTTTGTCTGTTTGTTTGTTTAAATCCGCTGGATTTAATATTATAGACATGACCACTGACTATTTGTGTAACAATTTAGCCACAAATTCACAGACTGACCATACACGGTCCAGCCATATACTCGTTTTTTTTAGCATTTAGTACTTTCACTTCCGATATTTTAAGTACCTTTTGCTGATAAGACGCCTTTACTTTTACTCAAGTAACATATTAAATTGTTTACTTGAAGTTTTTTTTACACTTTTACTTTAGTAAATGATCTGAACACTTCCTCCAGCAGTTACCAGACATTTGTTGAGCAGCACTGATTTACCTCCAGACCTGCTGTTTCTGTTTAGTGTGCAGTACTTTGAGTTGGGAAGTTGTAAAGCTCCAGGTGATCCTTCATATTTATTGAACAATAAAAAAGTAGAATGGGTTTCTGCTTGGCGCACTCAAGATGCACCCAAAAACCATGTGGAGCTTGAGCCTGTGTCTGCCACTGTTCTGGCTGTATGTGTGTGTGTGTGTGTGTGTGTGTGTGTGTGTGCTGTGAATAAATACATCAGTTAATTTTAATGATCTTCAGTCGGATTATTTGGATGATGTACTTGCTGATTGCATTTTGTATTCTGTTGCTGTTTTAATCTTCCATCCATTTGGTTGGATGGTTTTCTTTCAAGCTAATTAATTTGTTTTTTCCAAGAAGAAATTTGTGATTTACTTTAATAAGGAGCTGGAGTCTGACAACAACACTGCCAAAAAAAACCTTTTTAATCGTAACACTGATTAAGCATATAGCATTCTCTTAGATGCCATTGGAACTATTTGTACTCTAAAACATTTCAACCTAAATAACACATTTCAACTTGAATCATGTTAAGATAAGATGAGATAATCCATTATTAGTCCCACAGCAGGGAAATTTGCAATGTTATTGAATGTTAATACCAGTTATATACCTTTAATCAGAGGGTGATTTTATTCAAATTGCATTTGGACTCAACTTAACAGCATTTATTGTCTACATTTCAAGTAATTAATCTTAAAAACATTCAGAAAATGAACAGTAGCAACACTGGAGTAGCCCTAATAAATCCAGATCTTTAAACTTACCAGACTAAAGCTGACTTTTAGTAAGTGCTTGATCTTAACAAATAATGAATTTATTGCTGTGTGTCACAATCATATCAGAGTTTCTATTGGACCAAAGCTAACATGGGTGGGAGTAATGGACACGATTGTTGTACTGGCGCAAATGGTCCCCATCTGTAAATATGCAATAATATACTTTTTAAGGATACAGCACAACAGAGTGCCATGGACATCTGGGGGGTCAGCGGACCCCACTTTGAGATTCACTGCTGTAGAAGGAGAGAGCAGCAGGGTAAGTGGTTTGATTCACATGTCGAAGTGTCTTTGAGTAAGAAACTGAACTCCAGTTGTTCCCCATGGTTAGGCCAGTGCCTTGCATGGTGGCTTGCAGCCATCGGTGTGTGAGTGTGTGTGAAGCACTTTAGATAAAAGTGCTATGTGAATGCATGCCAGTTAAATAGACAGTGTGAAGGATTTGGTGACATCGGAGGTGTAGACTCGAGTCACATGACTTGGACTCGAGTCAGACTCAAGTCACAAATTTGATGACTTTAGACTCGACTTGACAAAATCAAAAAAAGATTTGTAATTCGACTTGGACTTAACATCAGTGACTCATGATTTCACTTGGACTTCAGCCTTTTGACTTGAAAATATTTGATACCTTCTCCCAAGCCCAAAGATTAAAAAATATGTTATTTAAAACGTGTGATCAACTGCCCGGTACCGGAGGTAACTCTGACAGCATTGGGGATGTTGGGTTTATTTACTTTTTGAGATATCCTTTATTGATTTGTTTGGGAAAGGATTTACTCGTGGTGAAAAAACTGAACTGGAATGAACAAACTGAATTTCTATCTTTTGTTTTTTATTGCTAAATCCCAGAAAAGTGGTGGGGTTTTTTTTGTGGAACTCTTGACTCTTTATTTTTGGTGAATATTATCAGAACTTGCAAGTGATTATCTTACTGTACACTTAATTCCCCAGATACAGTTTGTTTGAACAGCATCCAATCAAGTTGCAGGAGAAAACCATGAAGAACTAATGTTACGTTACTGAGCACCAGTTGGAACCAGTTACTCTGTTGTTAAAATGGCATTACATTGGTTTAGAGTGCATTCTCACTTGTTTAGGACTTGAAACTCAAAGTTTGAGATTTGGCAGACTTCACTTAGGACTTGCAAAGACAAAACATTGACTTGTCCCACCTCTGGGTGGCATCTAGCGGTGTGAATGCATAACGCAACCAACTGAGTACCCCTCCGCTCACTCCTCCATTTCCAAGACTGCGCTAACGTGAGTCACCGAGTGCAAAACCGTGGTAACGTTGTTCACCTTGATCAGAGGCCATCCTTACCATAATAGCACTACTTTAGGAGCAACGGAAGTCAGGCGGTGGCTGGTGGTACCACGGTTTTGCATTCTGTGTCTCACATTACCGCAGTTTCACTAGCGTGTCGGAGAACTACGGTGGCCTTCAGGTAATGTAAAAACGTGAAAGGCTCTTGCTAGAGCCAGTGTTTGGTTTGTCCATTCTGGGCTACTGTAGAAACATGGCAGAGCAACATGGTGGACTCCATGAAGAGGAAGCTTCCTATGAGGCTGTAGATATGTAGATATGAAGGGCTCATTCTAAACTAACAAAAACTCAACGATTCTTAGTTTCCCCTAATGAAAACATAGTTATGAATATTATATTCCATTTCTGCTAATTGATCCCTCCGCAATGCTATGCACTGGCCCTTTAAGTCCTGATGAAATTGAAGTACTATTTTTCGCCCATATAATTACATAATTACACAAGTCTCATTGCATTTGTGTAATCAAAACCAAAATTAGTTCCATGCATAATATGATATGCTTAATATCAATTGTTGTGTTTTGTAGCACTCACTGTTTGCACAGTATTGTTTATTTTCCCCCTTAGATGGAGCAGTGACACCCTAGAAAAGTACTAATGGGTCTATTTGACCCCCTCCCAGACAATCCTGGCTCAAACACTGGGTTTGACATATTATTCAATATAATTCAATACTTCTTGGACGCAACCTTCATAAAGTGGAACACGAAAGCTACGCTTGAACAAGTAAAAACATAAAAAGATGTTTTGTGGAAAACCCCTGCTGCTCTCAAAAAAGTACAAGCATGAATGTTAAAGGTTTTGTTACTAAACAGAATCGATCCATTGTGGACCCAAAACCATAGATGATGTTACCTTTCAAAAATGAACTATTTTGTGATTCAGAGGTCTTGGGATGACTCATAATGCTATTACTAATCCTAATAATGTCTTTTGCTTTCATTTCAAGGAGAACTTTATAAACCTGGTTGTCATTTTTTCAACTGGTAGCTGAATAGTTTCCTTTTTGTTTTAAATCTATCTTCAGTTGTTCTGTCAAAACACCTAATAAAATGTCATTACATCAGCTGCAGATTTCTAAACACTTTTTGGGGACATGAATCATCCCTGGAGAGATTCTGCATCAGAGTTGCTATTAAAATCCTATTCGCATTCGTGACCCAAGAGTCTCTAGGCATGCCTCCCAACCGGTCGAGGCAGATGGCCACCCATCAAGAGCCCGGTTCTACTCGAGGCTTCTACCTGCTAAACGGGGAGTTTTTCCTGGCCACAGCGCATTACCGTAACAATGCAATGCTCATTAGGGGTTCTCTCGTTGGGTTTCTAAACTATAGAGTACGGTCTAGACCTGCTCTATATAAAAAAGCATCTTGAGATAACTTCTGTTTTGATTTGACACTATATAAAAATAAATTGAATTGAATTGAATTAAATGTAGGTTCGTGAAGCTGCGCTTTGAGTTAAATGCTAACATCAGCATGTTAACATGCTCACAATGCCAATGCCAACATGCTGTTTAGCAAGTATAATTTTAACCACATTCATCATCCCTGTTCATACCTGGTATTAACATGCGTCCTCAGTGATCGGATCACAAGTGGACAATTTTAAGTACAGGTGTGAACACACTCAAGACGCATTGAGGACGCATTGAGATCGGATCTTTCAGACCACATTCAGAGGTGGTCTGGGCCACATATGACCACATTCTTTTAGCAGTGTGTACGCGGATGTGTCCTGGGCCACATTAAGGACCGCCTACTCAACTGATGTCCAGCTGGGATCCATGGGATCACAGCGCCCCTCAGCTGAATAAACAGGCAGACACGGGCGCTTGTCAGCTAGGAAACGGCCTCTGTGCTCTACTGTATGTAGACTAGGCACGCAAAGTGCATTATTATCATACTGTCGGGGATGTGTCTGTGTTTTTGTTCCGCTGCTTTGCAAAGAGCTGACACCCGACCGCCCGCCCGCCCACCTGTTCTCTTCCCTCCCCGCTCTCTGGATCGCTGTACCCTGCTGTTGTCTGGCAAAAGCAGCCGGCACCGGCGGCGCGGATGTCCCCGGGGACCGCCGTTACAATAACCTTTTATGTTGATGTTAATGCAATGTACCAGAATTAACAAATATGTATGACATTATTACTGACATTCCTGTAATATTACGTCACAACGGCTGCTATTAGACGTGTGTTTACTGCGTGTTCATTTGCATATGGGGCGGGGAAGTGAGATCAGATCACAAGTGGCCACTGAAGACGCATGTGGAGACGCATTCTAATGCCAGGTGTGAACGGACGCACTTAAAGCTGTCCACTTGTGATCGGATCACTGAAGACGCACGTTAATACCAGGTCTGAACAAGGCCTTAGTCTAGCGTGTTAGCATGCTAACATTTGTTAATTACCACATACCGCATGGCAAAGCTGAGGCTAATGGGAATGTCATTAGGAAGGTTACAAATTGGGAGTGAGAACAGGTCGGTCAATCTCATGGTGGTGCAAGAGACAAAGTCAGCCGGATTCATCCTCTGGAGAACATGAATGTCTGGACAGAATTTTAATCAATCCATCAAATAATTGTTGAGATATTTCAGTCTGCACCAAAGTAGCGAACCGATCGACACACGTTGCCGTCCATAGAGGCAGTAAAATATTTCTGTTGTTGTAATAGAGAACACATGGATTATTTGTCAAAGAGTGATGGTTGGAAAGTAGCTATTTCATTTGATTTTAGGCCTCTTCTCTAACCTTTCGTTCACCACAAGTACAGCATACACATTCATTAAGGCAACCTTCATTAGCATCTGGGTTGCCAGGGTGACCATGACAAAACACACGCTCGCTTGTTCATCAAGTGTAACTGAAGTTTTCCATTTGTTTAGTTTACTACTAAGGTCATCACAGATTTTGTTTTCCTTCTTCATTGGAAGTGTGTTGGCCGGATTTGCCACACTGGCGTCCTCCGATACCTTTGTTGCTGAGCCCCAAACTACAGATGCTTTTAGTTCCCATGAGTCTTTACCACTGGCACGCACACACACACACACACCAGAGGCTGAGTGTTGGTATATACTGTATGTGTGCGTATGCGTGTGTTAGTTTTGGATGTTTTCCCGTTGTGGCTATAATCAGGGGCGTCTTTGACATGTCACAGTTTCCCCACCTAGGCATGACCTGCCCTCAGCCAGGAAACACTGAACAAACCAACTGTGCCCGAAATGTGTGTGTGTGTGTGTAAGTGTGTTACAGAGAGCAAAGGAAAGAAAATGTGTGTTTTTGTGGTAAGTGTATAAAAACATTATGTGTGCATATAGGGACCGTACACGTACACATGTATGCATTGGAGCTGTAAGCACGGCTACTGAATGAGTCACATTTTCAGTCAGCAGCACTTAATGCACAAATTTAAATGCCACTGTTCACCTGGTAATGTCAAGCAGGTTCTGTAAGAATAACTGACTGTACAAGTGGTTCCCAAAGTGGGTGCCATAACACCCTTGGGTGCCTTGTGGACAGACCAAGGGTGCAACAAGATTTACCATATTCATTTATTGTGAATTTAATGACGTCTCACCACGTTAAACCGTTCAGCGACACTTACATTAACTATGGGTTATGTTAACATTTTCAAATATATCAAAACAGAAGAAATAAGCAATAAATATCAAAATTAAAATCTAAAAAAAACGTAATGTTTTTACTGTATCTGCATCAACAATTTTATGGAGCGCTGACAATAAAAGCAAATTTCTTTTATTTTTTTTTATTAACTCACTTAGGCCAAACATGTACCGTGTTCCCCAATATACAGAATCGTTTCATCAGACAGTCTCAGTAAATAAGCCAGAGAACATGCCATAATATAGTCATAGATCCAAAAGCAATGTTTTGATGTGAGGGGTAAGAAAGAGAGAAAAAGGAGAAGATGAATAAATCGAAGGAAGAAAAGGAAGAACAAATACTAGGGCTGTCAAAGTCAAGCGCATATTTGTTTTGACGCCACTAATTTCTTTAATGTATTAACGCAACTTGCGATTTTAAGGTTGTAGCGGGTTCAGTTTTAAAGCCAGTATATGAAACTACAAAACCTAAAGAATCCATTGGTACCAACCATGTCATACTAGCTCATTGTGAAAGAGATTAAAGAATGCTCCAAACTTGCGCTAAATTTTGGCAACGAAAAACTGTAATGGCCATTTTCAAAGGGGTCCCTTGACCTCTGACCTCAGGATATGTGAATGAAAATGGGTTCTATGGGTACCCACGAGTCTCCCCTTTACAGACATGACCACTTTATGATAATCACATGTAGTTTGGGGCAAGTCATAGTCAAGTCAGCACACTGACACACTGACAGCTGTTGTTGCCTGTTGGGCTGCAGTTTGCCATGTTATGATTTGAGCATATTTTTTATGCTAAATGCAGTACCTGTGAGGGTTTCTGGACAATATTTGTGTTGTTAATTGATTTCCAATAATAAATATATATATACATACATTTGCATAAAGCAGCATATTTGCATACTCCCATGTTAATAAGAGTATTAAATACTTGACAAATCTCCAATTAAGGTACATTTTGAACAGATAAAGAATGTCCTATTAATTTGTGATTAATCGTGATTATGGACATGCAATAATCATGATTAAATATTTCAATCGATTGACAGCCCTAAAAAAGAAATTAATAAAGTAAAATAAAATAAAACAAACAGACAAAATATTATTAATAATAATAATTTTAAGTAAGTGAACAAAAATAAATTGAGATTTGGGGAAATGCATAGTATTATAATAAAATAAATACTAACAAATGAATAAGTAGATGAAAGCTGATTGCGAGTGAAGCGAAGTGCTACCGAGTGGGTCGTCATAATACTTCCCCTCATTCCACTTAATAATAATAACAACATACTTCCCCACGATGGCTGATTTTTTTAACAGTGTTCAAAAAATGTACTATTTATGATTCAAGTTTGTAGATGCTGTAAATATATAAGTATGTCGTCAGCAGTAACAAAATAATAAACAACAACATGGGCCTTGAGTCTCATGGTGTAAGTTGTAATGAATTACTGAAACATCATGAAGTGAGAAATCATGCCTTAAATAACGTGCTCAAGTCCCAAACGGTTTGAGTTTTTTTTGGTTTTGTTTTTTTTGTATGGCAGTCTAAAGTGAGGACAAGTTGAGTTCTGTACATGACTTTCAGCTCAGCCCAGCAGGAAGTCCAGGTTCCCCACTCTGCTTTTACCATTTCTGTTATTCTACAGTAATCAACAGCTGGCATTGTCTCTCACATATGAAATGTTATAACAAACCTAAAGCCAAGACAAACCACTGAAATTGTATTCTAGTGTGAAAAAAGCTCACTGTAGGGAGCAAACAAGTGGATGATAAAATCTGATCTCTCCATTCCTGCACGATTGACCTTTTTGAAAGGTGAGCGGCGTTGCGTTGGCGTTGTGTTATGAAGTTGTGAAGGTTCGCGGGTGCACGCGTTTGTAGAGCCCGGCGCAAGAAGTAAGCAGCAGGCCTTAACCATAACACCGACATGCCTACACGCTTAACCTTATCCTAACCTCATTCAGATCTCAACCCTAAAGCTTAAACATCACTTTGAACTAGGGCTGTCAATCGATTAAAGTATTTAATCGTGCTTAATCGCATGACTGTTCATAGTTAATCGCAATTAATTGCAAATTAACATTAACATAAAAAAATTTGTATCACTTCAAAATGTACCTTAAAGGGAGATTTGTCAAGTATTTAATACTCTTATCAACATGAGAGTGAATAAATATGCTGCTTTATGCAAATGTACGTATATATTTATCACTGGAAATCAATTAACAACACTATGACAAATATTGTCCAGAAACCCTCACAGGTACTGCATTTAACAAAAAAAACATGCTCAAATCATAACATGGCAAACTGCAGCCCAACAGGCAACAACAGCTGTCAGTGTGTCAGTGTGCTGACTTGACTATGACTTGCCCCAAACTGCATGTAATTATCATAAAGTGGGTATGTCTGTAAAGGGGAGACTCGTGGGTACCCAGAGAACCCATTTTCATTCACATATCTTGAGGTCAGAGGTCAAAGGACCTCTTTGAAAATTGCAATGCCAGTTTTTCCTCGCCAAAATTTAACGTAAGTTATTTAGCCTCCTTCATGATAAGCTAGTATGACATGGTACCAATGGATTTCTGAAGTTTTCTAGTATCGCAATGGCCAAAACTCACATGCTGTACAGAATGTAAAGCCACTTGAGGCAAATTTGTGATTAGTGATATTGGGCTATATAAATAAAATTGACTTGACATACACACAAATATTAGGAGTACATGCCTTACATACATAATACATTCTTACATGTGTAAGCTGAAACATGCACGCTCAGAGGAATACAGTAGAAATACTGTAGTCTAAATGTTTTAGGGAGGTTTGAGGGGCACACACACACACACACACACACACACATTGCATTGCCAGGAAACACTTTAGTGAAACTTAGAACTTAACTTCATTGCCTTTTCACTCCTCTGGGTCATTCCTTCACCTCAAGGCCACATATCTCTCTTTCTTTCTCTCTCTACAGATGGAAGCGTTTCCAAACCTTACCGTCGGGCATGTTACCGTCTCTACCTGTCTGCTGCTCCAAACTTTCTAGTGTTTCCTCTGGCTGGTGTTTTCCTAAGTAAGTGCGCACAAAGGATAAAATATCTGACCAGCTGCAGCTGGGGCAGGGGTTGTGGAAGGGTTATGAAATACATGATATAAAGAGCTGATTATAACGTGACTGAGAAGATTATGGGGCATCTGAAAAAAAAACAATTTGATGGTGATGGCCAAAATGCCGAACTTGAGTCTTCAAAGCAGCAGTCCACAAAAACCAATGGGTGACGTCATGGTGACAACGTACACTTCTTATATACATGGAGGCTCTAACATAAAGATGCTATTGGTTGCATTATGGGAAACGTACGGTCCAGCGTTTGTAGAGTCAGTTTGGGTCAAATTAAGATATCTTGGTCTAGGTCTAAAATAAATGGTTAACAGGCAACAACACCTGTCAGTGTGTCAGTGTGCTGACTTGACTATGACTTGCCCCAAACTGCATGTGATTATCATAAAGTGGGCATCTGTAAAGGAGAGACTCGTGGGTACCCCTACAACTCATTTTCATTCACTTATCTTGAGGTCAGAGGTCAAGGGACCCCTTTGAAAATGGCCGTGATAGTTTTTCCTCACCAAAATTTAGCATGCATTATTTAGCCTCCTAGCCTTTAGCTAGTATGACATGGTTGGTACCAGTGGATTCCTTAGGTTTTCTAGTTTCATATAATGCCAGTATCTTCACACTTCACTAAAACTAAGCCCGCTACAACCTCTGAAAGATCAATTGCGTTAATGTGTTAAAGAAATTAGTGGCATTGAAACAATTTTGTGTTAACGCAAATCATCATCAATCACCCTTCATCAGCAAAAAAAAAAAAGAATGAAAAATATATTAAAGTACCACTCGCACTGTTTTCCTAACTAGCAGAAATGAGTAGGAGTCACTTGTCTCTTGAGTGCCCTGCGTGCGTGCTGTGTGTCACTGCCTAAACAGCAGAAGTCATATTATATTTCATGACCATACACACCCTCACATCCAACATGTGTGCATACAGACACACACAGAGCGTAGACATGCACTCTCTCTTTCTCACACTCACACCCAAACACACACACACACACACGCAGAGCAGCTGTGTGGGTTAGATCATCAGTTTGTACAGCAGGCTGGTACCCTGTCCTGCGTCAGGAGGTGTTAGTAGTAACATTAGCCAGGGGGGTGAAGGAAGGAAGAGCCAGGCACTGGGAAAGGAGGAGGATGGAGAGAGTAAAAGAGAAACAGAGAGAGAGAGAGTGAGGTGGAGTGTTAGCATAACCTAAGGCTTAAACGTGTCATTTCTGATGTTGTTTTAGCCCCACCATTTAAACACTCAGGAAATCAGGCTGTCTTAGCAGGAGACCCACTCTGTCATCACACACTCAGACACCCTTTCCTCTCCTCTTGGATTTCCACATCGTTTTCATTTTTTGCATCTTTGCACTTTTCAGTCCTATCCTGTTATCACCTCACCCACTCTTTGCCTTTGTTTTCTTATTTACTCTTCATCTGATCACTCCTGCTTCGGTCTTCCATCGCTTCTCTTTCTCTGTTTCTTTTGTTTTGTCTCAGATAAGAACAAGTGTTGGGTTTGATGACACCAGCTGACACAACAGGATTTAGACAGGGTTGATCACGCCAGACATTATGATTAGTGGTTTTATTTGGCATCCGTCTTGACTTGATTCGAATGTGAGTAATATAAATTTCTGGAAGGTGCTTCAGTGTGGTATTTTTTATTACAATATGCTGCCTTTTAATCCTGTTACATCAAGTTTGGCAGCCATATCTGTGCTGGTGTCGCTGGTCAGTGTTATTACTCACAACTATTATGTAGCAACACAGTCTCACAGCAGTTCATGAAATAGTCACAAAATTTAATCTATTTGATTCGTGTACATTGACACAAATTTCCCTTTTTTTCATGATGCTCACCATGACTTTCAACAACATATTTTCATTCGTTTTCCTACGAATGTCCAGCAACACGTGACACACTTGTCAATTGTTTAGGCAACAAAACTACTTAGTTAGGTTTAGGAAAAGGTCGCGGTTTGGGTTAAAATAACTCCGGAAGTGCTGTAACTTAGGTACAGAAGTTAGGGGACAAATAAATCAACTTTGACTTGTGATTTCACACGGAACACGAATGCCGGCCTCCTGGGTAAACGACCTGTATTTTTTGACCCACCCATTCATCCCGACCTCCTCTTTATACTTCCTGGTTCATAATTACGTTGATTACATACAAATTGATTTTGTGCTGACCATCACGAAAAAAATGTGAAATTTGTGTCTACGTACATTCAGTTTTGTGACTATTTAACAAACTGCTGTGCTACTGTGCTGTATGTAGATGTAGTTTGGGGGAGCATCTTTTATTGTGCCCGAATAGACTTTGGTGTAATGCTGACATTGAAAATCTTTTAGATAACACTAAGCTACGCTTGCTGTACTCCAACACAACAAACTCTCACGTTTCCACCATCGATTTATTCCACTATTCCACCGCTCAACACGTCACTTTGCCAGACTTCACAACGAGTCTTATGTTGTCAGACACTTATAATAACAACCAGAGCCTGTCATGGTAAAAACAAGCTCTTCTAGTGGATGTAAATGATGTGCCAGCTTGCCCCATTAGCAACATATTGCAGCCTGTGAGCAGCTGCCATCTACAGCGCTCTCCCTCAATACTGGACCAATTTCAGAGATTGTTGCCCCTGTTAGTCAGTTAGACACAAAAACATGGAAAATAGGGTGCAGGTTGAAAAAACACCAAGTTATCCTTTAAAGGTACAACAAGGTTTAAGGCAACCTGTACATGTATAGAGCCTCAGGGGTGAAGCAAAAGAAGTCCGCAAAGCACTCGTTGCTGCTCAAGCTTATTGCTCTGAACAAACAGGAATAACTGAAGGCCACTCAGAGAGATGAGTGTATCAACATGTTGTTCAGTTCCTCTCTTCTCTCATCTGGATTTTAGCACCCGGACAGTCAGAGGACACTGGTTAGAGAGATTTTAGTGAGTAAATCAAAAGTAAACATTGGGCAGGGGGGTCAAAACTAGGATTTTGAAAAGAGAGGGGGACATATACCTCCTTTCCCCAAATAATAATACCAGCTTGTTGCGAAGGAGGTTAAATGACACTCCAAAGTTTGGCGAGGAAAACCTGACATGGTCATTTTCAAAAGGGTCCCTTGACCTCTGACCTCAAGATATGTGAATGAAAATGGGTTCTATGAGATCCCACGAGTCTCCCCTTTACAGACATGCCCACTTTATGAAAACCACATGCAGTTTGGGGCAAGTCATAGTCAAGTCAGCACACTGACACACTGACAGCTGTTGTTACCTGTTTTTTTATGCTAAATGCAGTACCTGTGAGGGTTTCTGGACAATATTCATCATTGCTTTGTGTTGTTAATTTATTCCAATAATATATATATTTATACATACACACATGTGCATAAAGCAAGCATATTTGCCCACTCCCATGTTGATAAAAGTATTAAATACTTGACAAATCTCTCTTTAAGGTGCATTTTGAACAGATACAAAATGTGTGATTTATTTGCGATTAATCATGATTAATTATTATTATTATTTTAATCGATTGACAGCCCTAGTTTGAATGCAACAATAAGAGTGGCCATGTGTTCACATTACCTGAGAGGGGACGATGGGTTCATGTTCCCGGCCCACTGACCCACCAGGACGACCCCCATCTGTCAACATTTATAAACTTTTGAATCTAATCTGGTGCACTTTTATTTGTATTCAAGATCCCATTACCATACAAGCAGCATGTGGTAAGTAAAGTAAATTGCCTCTGAATCTAATCTAAAACTGCAATCATCTGTTACAGGTCGATTTAATGGCTCCTGTGCTAATAACATTTCTTCTTAATGGCTCCGTCCCTCAAGAAACAACTGTTTCAAACCAGGGGCCATGTGGAAACAAGGTGCTCACACACTCTGGTGAGACCTTCGCTGACTTTTTGCCCTGTTGTGGGAGCAGATGATGGAACAGACACACAGCACATAAACACGTACACACTTTACTATGTGTCTTTGAGGAGAGGCAGGGCCATCACTCACTTGCTTTTTGCATATGTGTTGTGTGTTGTGTGTGTGTGTGTGTGTGTGCTCCCATGAGTGCGTAAATATGTCTGTGTGTATGTGCATGGGTGAGTATAAATACATCCTTCACCTTTGTTTTCTTTGCACTTTCTCTCCTATGGGATACTGTTAAAAGTGAACCAACACACACACACACACACACACATACACACACACACACACACACACACACACACACACACACACACACA
>CAKAOI010047263.1:18194-58901 GCA_916701655.1 Sebastiscus albofasciatus
AACACGTACACACTTTACTATGTGTCTTTGAGGAGAGGCAGGGCCATCACTCACTTGCTTTTTGCATATGTGTGTTGTGTGTGTGTGTGTGTGTGTGCTCCCATGAGTGCGTAAATATGTCTGTGTGTATGTGCATGGGTGAGTATAAATACATCCTTCACCTTTGTTTTCTTTGCACTTTCTCTCCTATGGGATACTGTTAAAAGTGAACCAACACACACACACATCTTCATACACACAGTGTAGTAATGCAGGCAGGATGGCGGAGTGGCAGCCATTATTTATGTCTGCTTTCTTTAGCGAGGTTTCTCACAGGAACAGGAGCCGAGCAGGAATCCAACGCTTCCTCTGAGTCCACCATTTATCACTCTTTATTAATACAAAAACACACACATAAAGGCGCAAGACATAGACACAGTTGCAGACCAGACAATTACACATTAACAAATATGCATACACGCAAAAAATAGACACACTATTGCATGTTGGGAGCAGAAAATACGTATTTATATTTTACTCTCACTTCACTTCATCGCAGAGGAAAATATTGGGATTTTTCACCCCACTCACCAGGCAGAATGTTGATATTGAACATTCTGCAAAGCCTCAGATTACATTCTGTCAAATGCCAGTGTTTTTTTTTTTTTTTTAGTAAGTATAATTTCGTCATCACATGACATGCGATGCACACTGCAGCGTTCCAAAAGTTTAACTTTTTTTAGCTACGCCCCAAAAAATAGGCGCATGGGAACGCATACGCATGAGCGTGTCTGCCTGGATTTGAGGGTGCAAAAAACGTGGCATTTGTACCGCCCCTCACACGCCGATCCACAGCTTTTCTCTTTGCGTTACTACAGAAAGGACACGTTTCAACTGAACAGAAATTGCGCTGCAGAGAAATAACAAAGAATGCTAATAGAACACATAGACTGGATTTTAGTTCATTACATTTATCTAAAGATAGATGAAGAGTTTAACAAAAAAACATCAAACAATAGCGACTTACAATTGTTCTTACATGGATAAATAAAGTTGTTTTAACTAATTTAATTGAATTGACCTCAACACCACAAAAGTCTCAAATATTCTAAAAGCTATATAGCAAGGTTTTTCAAAATAGCGCTTTCTCTCTTGGTGAAACAGTTTGGCTGAGGGTGGTCTCACGGCAGTTTGTGAAATAGTCACAAAATTTAATCTAATTGATTCGTGTACATTGACACAAATTTCCCTTTTTTTTTCGGAACGCTCAGCACGACTGTCAACAATGTATTTTTCATACGTTTTCCTACGAATGTCCAGCAACATGTGACACACGTGTCAATTTCCGCTCAAGTCTTTTTAAAATAAGACTACTTATGAACAGCCAATAGAGTGATTTCTCTCACCCACGGGCTCAACATGGATTCAACATGCTGAATCAGCTGATAACATACAGACACGGGCAGACTAGAGCTGAAGGTATGGGACAAAACCACAAAAACTAAGCCGTCAGACGCTCGCCGACGGCCCCAAACTGGCCGACAGCACACCGTCGGCTTGGTGTATCACGACCTTAAGGGAGTTCCACCAGATTTTTAATTTTGGCATGGGGGATTCAAAACTTAACTGTCAAACAGATGAAATTGAATCAAGTTGGCACATTTTAAGTCTGGAGCAGAGGCAGACTGCTGGGACTTTTGTTAGATTCCTGGCAGGGTTATTCAATGCTAGATCAAGGTCATAGATGGGAAATGGTATCTGTGTGTGTGTGCGTGTTGTCAGGTGAGGTCACTGCAGGGAGTACAGCATCTGAGCGACTGCAGAGGAAATAGCAGTGGCTAGACCTGACGTTACCCCACTCAGCCGCGTCTCATAACTCACCGCTGAAGTATTATTGTAACTGTTCACATTCAGCATCAATCTGAAGCCACTGATTTCATTTCCTCACTAACGTTCGGGTCTCAACCAGACTGCTGGTCCAGAAAACTCCACTTGACCTTTTAGTTTTCCCTTTCACGCCCTTCATTTTGTTCCTCTCTCACAGATTTGCCCTTTTGCTTTCACTGTACTTCTCTCTCTCTCTCTCTCTCTCTCACACACACACACACACACACACACACCATTTCTTCATCAATCATCATCCATTAATCAGGAGTGATTGATTGTGTCCACAGGCTGTGACTCAGGAATCAAAGGGCTACAGAGGATAAATTAGAAAAACACAAAATAATAACAGGAACATTTACTCCAGCCTGCACTTCTTTCATGCCTGCCAGGAAAGTTCATTTTGACATAATTTGAAAAAATGAAGGAAACTAAGCGAATTACAGTAAATGTGAATACTGTATGTCAACTGTTCTCTGAATGTCAGTAAGTGTAATATCAACAGTTTGTGTTCTTTCTGTCGTTCTGAACAGTATATGGACAGTGTGCCATGAGGTCCCATTCTCTAAGCATGTCGTAATATTAGCAAAGAATTACACACACACACATCATTGGCCTAATGCATTCCCTAGCCCCTTACCCTAACCTTAATCATCATTACCAAATGCCTTACCCAACCCTTAACCTAACCCCTACATGATGGCAAATGATGGGACTAACACATTATCTTCTGAAATCATTCATGCAGAAATACATTACATACTGTGACTGTCTGGGGGCTTCAGCAGGAAGCAGCTGAATAGCTGGATGGCTTTGAACAATCTGTGGAGGCAGCCATGCGTAGCCCTGCTTACTCTGTGGCCTTGGAGTCGCTGCAGAACTGGGTGTCCCTTTGTGACCCTTTGAGACAACTGCAACATCAACATTGAATCAAATAACTGTATTCATGTGAAAGGGCTCATTTGTACTGATGGATGCACAGAAAATTATCAGCCAACTCTGCAGGTCTGAGGTCTTTTAGCCACTAACTTAGTCCACTAATTTGGTTTAATGGCCAAAACATGTACTGTATGGAGTCTGAGCCATGTTTCAACTTATATAGGCAGCTGTTTTCAGTGGAAAAGCTCTGAAGTGGAAAGCTGGAAGAGCTCTGATAAACCAACAGTACACATGCCCAGCACCAAATGGCAGACAGAAAATGTTTGTGACTATCTGATCAAGAAAGTTGAGCAACAAGTAGCTAAACACCAATATATTTTTTCATCAGGAATAGGTGGAGACCAAACCAGAGCTGAATATTGAACTTAAATGTTTCAAATGGAGTCCACATGTTGCTCCATGTAGACAATTGTTTGTTTATCTTGTTATTTATAGCAACTTTACTCAGTGATATGGAAGGTGGATGTGAATTGTATGGTGTTATTTTCCATTACAGTTTGTCAATTGGTTTATGTTTTCTTCTTATGATTGGGCAACAGTAAAAAACGTTATGTTTACATAGGAATAAACATAAGAGAAAGGTAATTAGTTGTGCTGAGTACATGAGAAATACAAGAAGATATAACTTAAAGGAAGGGCGTATAGCATTATGGGGGATCTACTGGCAGGAATGGAATATAACATTAATAAGTGTTTTCTTTAGTGTATAATCACCTGATAATAAGAATTGTTGTGTTTTCGTTACCTTAGAATGAGCTGTTTATATCTACATAGGGAGCGGGTCCTCTTCAAGGAGCCGGCCGCCATGTTTCTACAGTAGCCCAGAACGGACAAACCAAACACTGGCTCTAGAGAGGGCCAGTCGTGTTTTCACGTTTTCACGTAGGCCACCATAGTTCTCTTCCTACACGCCTGGCACACAGGAGAAGTTTCAGTTGGTTGCAATCTGCAACCTCACCACCAGTATGCCGTCAGAACTTACACAGTACCTTTAAGTAAAATTAGCAATAACACAGTGTAGAAATGCTGTTACAAGTAAACGTCCTGCATTCAAAACTTTACTTAAGTAAAAGTACAAAAGTACTAGCATCAAAATATACTTAAAGTACCAAAAGTAAAAGTACTTATTATGCATTTATGCATTTCAGAGTAATATATTTCATGTTATTGGGTTATAGTTATTCATGCATTAATATGTTTATCACTTTAATGTTACAGCTGGTAGTAAAGGTGGAGCTCATTTTAATTAGTTTATATACTGTTGGGTAGCTTAATCTGTAATAATATATCACCATTTATTAGGCCTAGTTGATTTATATTTTGAATTAATAATATAAATCTGCAAAGTAACTAATGAAATGTAATAAAAAAAGTACAATATTTGCCTCCAAAATGCAGTTGAGTTGACATATAAAGTAGCATAAAATGAAATAGGCTACCCAAGCTACCTCAAAATTGTATTCATAATTAAGATAAGATAAGATAAGATAAAATAAGATGAACCTTTATTAATCACAGGAGGAAAATTCAGGTATCAAAGCAGCAACATCAGCAAACATCAGCAAACAGAGTGAAACACAGGAGAGGTAAAGGTATACAAATATTATAAAAACAATAATAGAGATATAAAAGATAGTGAATGGGTGAACATAGTGTGTGCAGTCCATCAATAAATAAATGTAGTATGTACAATAAATAAATGTAATATGTACATAGGTGCAGTCTTTAAAGTGGTATATAGGATGTATAGTGTAAAGTAAGTGTAAAGTGCACCAGTGGTTTGAGTCTAACATGGTTGCAGATAGTGCATTATAGTACATCCATATGTAAAACTTAAATAATTAAATAAATACTTTGAAATCCTTGGTAAAATATGTTGCCTCTACATTACAAAAAATAAAAATAAAACAAATTTTGAAATCCCCTTATATTTTGAATTGATAATATAAATCTGCAAAGTAACTAATGAAGTGGAGAAAAAAGTACAATATTTGCCTCCAAAATGCAGTTGAGTTGACGTATAAAGTAGCATAAAATGGAAATAGGCTACCCAACATACCTCAAAATTGTATTCATCATTATAATACATTCCATATGTAAAAATTAAATAAATAAATAAATTATTGGTAAAATATGTTGGATCTACATGACAAAAATAGAAATAAAACACATTTTTTAAATCCCCAAGATTAATAACCACTCTGTGTCCAAGCGGACCTTTTCTTCGCCGATCCTTTTATTCTGATCGGACAGGATTCGGTGCCGGACAAATTCCGTTGACATTGCTGAGGAGGAGGTGGGGACAGGACATAGTGATGGGAAGTCAGGGTCTTTTTGATGATCCAGATCATTTGGCACAGCTCACCAAGAAGAGCCGGCTCTATCAGCTCCCAAACGGCTCTTCGTTTTACCACTTCTGCCTTTTTATAATTCAGCCAAATTTAGTGCCGTTTTGACCTATGATTAGTATGTGTGCATATATATCACTTGATTTATTCAATATAATTATATTAAACCTTATAATTTCCAAAATACCATAATTTTACATGCTGCTTTGTTTCCGACTGTCACTCATCTTGTCTGCTATTCGCGCACCGCACTCCTCTCTCTTTCTGTCCTCCGCTCCCTCCTGCTCTGTACCTGTAGACCGTCAGCACGCTGCGCACCCCCGCCCCTCCCTGCTTGATCGTATGATCCTTGTCTGTTCATCACCTGATTGGTCGCACGGACGTCATTTGTTATCGCGAGGGGACGCAACGCTTCCCAACAGGGACGCTTAGTGGGCTGCCACTAGAGACACAGGCTGTGCCCACCTGATTGGACGAACGCTTTCCCGCCGTTGGCTGCTGCTCCTAGCTTTCAAACTGGAAACAATATGGAGGCTTGTTTGGAAAACTTTCTTCTCTTATTTCACGAAAATAGTTCACTAGCCCTCAACTTTATGCAAATGGGGAGCAGGCGTTGTGACGCTCTGTTTCAGGAAATCGTGACGCCACTACCAGAATGCATTGTACGTATACACGTAGGCTGTGGACACGTACCATCAGTGCATGGAGTGCCCGTGGTGCGGAGAAGATCGTCCTATCATTCTGCCTTGAATTAATTAAAGAAAAAAAAAAAAGCGCGTCTCGGACGGGAGCCGGCTCTTATCATTCACTTAAAAGAGCCGGCTCTTTGAACCGACTCGTTCTTGACCGACACATCACTAGCAGGACTGACTATCGTTACCAAACTCTGAAGGCTTCACCGGAGGGAGCCGCAGTCTGGTGGCAGCCCGCTTCGCTTCTTAGCTGTGATATTGTGATCCGGTGAGAGAGTCATGTATCGGCGGCCACTGCAGTCCGCCGTCAGAAACGTGATTAACGTGTTTAACGTGACAGCGTCCAGAGCCGCCTACGGAAAGGTAACGAGCTAACGTTAGCCTAGCCGGCTAAGAGGATGTGTTAGCTAACTAACTAACACGCCACATTACATCCTTTAAAGAACACTAACACGTGTTGTAGATACACATGATAACATGAGAGATATTATATGGGCTTTATATGTCGCATATATATATATGTATATATATATATACATGTGTGTGTTTGGGATTTATCCTCGAACCACAACACCACTAAGAGTTGTTAGTTTAAGTAGATGAACTAACCTGGTTACCTAGGGAGTTACCTTGGTTACCTGTGAGGGTTGTCAGCTGGTTGGTGTGGAGGTGAAACTTCACCGCTCAGGTTCACCGTTATCTAACGTTACTGCCAAGACTCACTGGTCTTTGATGGAAACATGAAGTCCACTGACCTAGTTTTACTCACACCCCAGCTTGATGGGCTCCCATAGTTTAATATGGGGATGTATGTATACTATATTAAGCGGGCTTAATATAGTATGTATACTATATTAAGCCCTTTCCTTTCCCTTTGTTTAGAGGCTAAAACAACAGATTCCAGTAATATAAATTAATACACTTTGGAGCAGCAAACTTTTGAGAAAGACTCAGGATTGGAAAAAGACTCACTAGTCTTTGATGGAAACATGAAGTCCACTGACTTAGTTTTACTCAAACCCCAGCTTGATGGGCTCCCATAGTTTAGTAAAGTTGACAGTAATACATAGAAACTTACAATATTTGGCCCTTTTATTTCTATTTGTTTAGAGGCTAAAACAACAGATTCCAGTAATATAAATTAATACACTTTGGAGCAGCAAACTTTTGAGAAAGACTCAGGATTGGAAAAGGACTCACTAGTCTTTGAGACAACAATATGATAATACTTTATTGTCAGACAGGTCTGAAATTTGTTTTGCATCACAGCAGCTCCATTTGCAGCAACATCACAAAAAGGACAAAGACAAGAAACAAGGATACATACATTTAAACATTACAATCACAGAAGATGATATTCAGGGCGGTTTTTATATGTCGTATATATGTGTATGTGTTTGGGATTATCCTCGAACCACAACACCACCAACTCTCAAAGTTATTAGTTTAAATAGATGAATTAAACTAGTTACCTGTGAGGGTTGTCAGCTGGTTGGTGTAGGTCAGGGGTCAGCAACCTTTACTATCAAAAGAGCCATTTTAGGCACACAAAAAAAAAATCTGTCTGGAGCCACAATACATTTGAGCATTGTGATGAAGGTAACACAGTTTATAGTCTAAGTATATAGTATATAAGTCTAATGCAGTGAGGGCCAAAGTGCAGATGTACGATGGAGTATTAGGGCCACATTGAGGGAAAAACATCTGAGATTTACAGAGTAAAGTCATAATATTAAGTGCAAGTTTGGAGCGTTATTTAACCTCCTTTGCCACAAGCTAGTATGACATGATTGGAACTTGGTACTTATAGATTCATTAGGTTTTTCTAGTTTCATATGATGCCAATATCTTCACTCTGGCTTTAAAACTGACCTCGCTACAACCTAACTAAGAATCGGAAGTTGCGTTAATACATTAAAGAAGTGGCGTTAAAACAAATTTGCGTTAACACATTATTATTGCGTTAACTTTGACAGTCCTACTTTTAAATCTTACTTAACACTGCAGCAGGTATATAGAATCATATCAAATCATAGAAACATACTATACAGATGTCTGGATCTCTGATACTTCCCTCCAACAATGTATTACTACCTTTTAAATCTAATACCAGGTTGGTACTGTGTGAAACAGATTTCTTATTTGTATCAGGACAACATTAGAACCTACAAATGTGTGCTTGTTTGTTTTGTCAATAACTTTTCATGTCCTACTGTATATCTCATTGGCTCATTGTCTCCTCTTGTATGTTCTCTCTCTGTCTCCATTCAGGTGTTATTACAAGAAGCCTGTTTTGCCAGAGCTTTAGTAACTTGCCAACTGGCCAGAGTCTCCACTCCCTGTTTAACACCATGTCGGACACTGCACATCACCACACAGGTAACATGACACACACGGAGAAACAGATTTTAGAAACACAGATGTAAGAGTTGTCTGTAGCAGCTGTAGAGACACTTGAATGTAATATGTAATACATTTACTCTCCAAATAACAGGTTAGCTTAACAGACTTATTTCTTCAGTCATTTGGGTGTATGTTGTTTTTCATTTCTTAGGCTCCCTTCCCAGTAAATGGGCATGGCATGAAAAATTGAGTATGAGTTTAAAGTGCTGACTTTCAGGTTCAAGGATGTTCAAATTAGGAATGTTCCAAACAACTAATTGCCCTGCCATTTAAAAACACAGTTTAAAGACAAGATGACTATTCTTAAAGTAAGAAAACAGTCAAAATAGATCACAGTTTAATCTATAAGGTTAACATTGTATACAAGAGCATGTGAAATTTTTCAATAACCATATTGTGATTTAAATGCCGCTGAAATCAATACGTCCCCAGTGTCCGCTCCGGTCCCCCTGGTTAAGAATGCGCCTCACGAATCTGGTGTGTGGTATAATATTTGATGAAACGCCAGCGGAGACCATTGTCTAAGAGGGGTCTTGTTTTAGCATTGCTTATAGGCTAACCATTAGTATCTTAGTATGTAAGTTTTATTACCTTCCATCTTCTCTTCACTCTATCTCTCTCAAACACACACAGCAGGCAGAGCAGTGCTCAGCCCTTGATCGTCTCTCAGGCATTCTGTATTGCTCAATCTGCAGCGCGCTCTTAGCGCTCCTCCGGTCACTGGCGTGACTGCCATACCAGAGAGATCACGGTGCGCACACGCCTCTGTGGCATCTCCTCTGTGGCATCTCCTCTCATCATCCCTCTGTGTGTGCGGGTGTAGACGTAGGCTACTTCAAACTTTGCGGGCCATTTCTCCCTAAACAGCGGCGTTTTGAGGCAGATGGATCCGCGTTACGCACCGCCTTTCCAGCACTGCCCGGCCGCCAGCCCGTGCGTAAAGCAGCTCCGGAGGATTCTTCTCAGTAATACAGTTTTTGTTATTTATCAATACATGATTATCATATTTAGCCCAGTGCTCATTATCATATTATAATATGGTTATTGGTGCATTTTGCTCATATGCAGTCAAATGGAGTTGTTGATGGGACAGAGGATTGGGAGACGGTGGAGGCCAAGGACCACATACATCTGCTCGCACACTTTCACTTCGTGCACGAGCAGATCCGTTTCCACAGCAGGTGCACCCTGGCTTTTAAAGGGAATGGGAGATGACAGTCTGATTGGTTTAATTCCTGTTACGCCCAAAACACACCTATGATTAATTAAGAGACTAAACACAACCCCTTTTCCCCTTGCACCTTACTTTGCGCCCAAATTATGCGCCGTTTAACTGGCAAAAGTGGGGTTGCACACCCCCTAAATGCACTTTAGACGATGCGCTCTAGATCGTTTAAATAGGGCCCCTAGTGTTCTGTGTGTTTGCTATATTGGCTAGAACATATTGTAGGTAAAGGTATACAAGTCATAGTAATATTTTCAGTATTATTGTGGTCATGATTATTATTACTGCTTTTCATTTATCATCATTATTATTGTTTTTGTTATTGTTTTTATTTCTTTATTTTTATTATTCAGTATCTGTTTTCTTTTTTATGTATTTATTTATTTTTGAAGAGTGTTCTTGTGTCTTTAAACATTATGTTCGTGTATGTGTTTATATGGCAAAGAAGCACGGCCTATCGTGGAAAAAATGATGCTTCACAATAAAAACATTTGAAACAACATTTGAGCTATCAGTTTAAAACAAGACATGACTTCGGTTTGTCGGTGCTGCAGCCAAACAGAACCACAACAGATTATCAGTATCTGATATTTATGTTGATGCAGTGTCGTGCAGGGTTGTGTTACTGCACAACTGTCAACATAAAAACAACATGCAGCTTAGAATAGGTTGGTGTATTCATTTACTCCACAGCTGCAATCGCCCAGTAAAGGCCATGTTCCCAGGTGTGTGTCGTCATACTGTAGGTTGCGTGTGTGCCAGTGAAAGTGTGTTGATTTAATGAGGGTCATACAGTATACGGTATAGACAGGGAGTATCAAGAACTGTTTTAGGAATAGTTTCTTCTTATGTTGTGTCATCTCTGTCAAGGCTGTTTTCCCTTCCCCCTTACTCTTTTCTTTCCCTCTCCTCCTTCATTCATCTCATCCTTCTGTCTTCATCCCCATCTTCTCCTCCTTCCCTCTTCCTCCTCCCTTCTGTCCTCCTTTCTCTCTCCGTTTTTCCCTCTTAACTTCACTGTCCCCTCCTCTTTCACCCCGCTTTTCATCCTCCCCTCACTGCTTTTCCATTTCTCGTTCTGTCAGCTCTGCAATGTGAAGGAGACGCCCCAGCACTCAGAGGAAGAAGTCGGGGCCTTCACGAAGCTCATTGAGGCCATGGGCTTCACTGGACCGCTCAAATACAACAAATGGGTGAGTGATGGTTGGGAAGGGGGAGGTTAACATGGAGGGATAGTATGAAGGATGGAGAGACAAAGGTAGGGAACGAGGTTGTACAATTAGACAGAGGTGATTGTGGGATAAAAAGAATGAGGAAACAAAGGAATGATTTGAACTTTTTAGTAAAAAAATAAAAACAGAGAGGGATGGATGGATGAAAGATGTGGAGGAGAGTTAGGTAGGTCCTTGATAAAGTATAGAAACAAAACGTGGACATGGACATCAGGACAGACAGCTGATGTGGTTCTGTACTTACTGCAATGGGTGTCTTGTGTACACAGATGCGGAAAGTAAGATTTGAGTTTGAGGAGTCACAGAAGAAAAAGTAATCTGAAAGTTATGAATTAGCAATGACCAGCAGCCTTTTTAATCTACCCCCCTAATTTGTAGAGCCACCAAAACAGCTTACGTTATATAGTAAGGTTTGAAGTAGGGTGATAAATTGGATTAATTCAATTCATTTGTTTTGCACGGTGTGTAAACTGTAAGGGTGGGAATTAAAATTGATTCACCTATGTACTTTTTCCCATGGTCTAATGTTAAAAAAGTTAACAAATATCTCAATAAATCGTAATATGGAATCGCAATACTTAAAAATCGCAATACGTATTGAATCGGCACCCAAGTATCGTGATAGTATCAAATCGGGAGATAGGTGTATCGTCCCATCCCTAGTAAACTGTCAACATGGTAGAAATCAAGTTATTACGACGTGCACAAAAGGGTTACTTTTAGTCTAAAAGTAACATCAATGATGGCTGGCTACATCTGCTGTTGAGTGAGTCAGCACAGTCCCGTAAACTGTGATGTGAATAGTTACAGTATATGAACACCTGCCACAGTTTACGCGACTGTCGTGACTTCAGGTGACTGGCTGCTCTCGTAGTGAATTTATCGGTTGCATCGCAGAGATGGCCAAACTGAAACAGGACTCTGCACACTGATCTGAGCTCTTGCCAGGTAGCTTACGCTAACCAGCAACTATCTGGTACTGTCCTATCTGTGCCGAAACTTCATTTTCATTGAAGTGAATGCATTTTACCCTACTTTTTAAAGCTTCTCATCGTATCATAAAGCTAAAACTACGGACTTGTGAGACTGTACTGTGCTGAGTGAAGTGTGGAAATGTTTAACTACAAGAACAGCTGCACCTTTACCCTTATTTAACCTGTTGGTTGAGTAAAAACATGTGAGCACAACACCCTGGGGGAAACATCGAGGTAGGGAGGCATTGATACAAGAAGCAGGGTAGAGATCAGTAAGCTGAAATAATCACCGTCTTTAATGAATTCTTACTTATTCCCACAAAAACAAATGGCTAGTGTTAGCTGTTTGTACCTGTACAGAGCACTGCTGTTACTCGGGTTTGTCTGTGTTAAGAGGACAGTTATATGACTCCAGTGTGTGTGGTGGTCAGAGGAGGAATGAAGAGCTCCTACCTCCCAGCATGGAGCTTAAATTATGGGCTGCCAGCCAGGAATATTCTTCACAGCATGTGAACACTTACGCACAGACCCCAACACACCCCTTCACTGTTACTGTTCACTGATTATATATACGGTATATATCATACGGCTGTCACTGTTTCAAAAAGTCACATATTTCACAGACACATATCACTCATACTTTACCCCCTCCCCTCTTAGTTTACCGATAGGTCGACAAAGGTGTTAACAAAGAGAACTGTATAAACAAAATACATATATGGAAATAAGACTGATTGGATTATATTCACCAGAAGTATAAAACATCTCCCTTATAAATTGAAATGATAATACCACTAATTTGTGAGGGGAATGTCTTTAATTTTAAATTTTTTGGTTGGTTGGAAAAAATGTAATCAATAAAGTCCCCATAAATGTATGATTTTAAAAAAAGTTAATCCAATCAGTTTTATTTATGTATTTATTATGTATTTTGTATATACAGTTCCCTTTATTAATTATTATTTATATAGTAAAATTGTTATTTTGAAAACCGGACATAGTCACACGTATATACTTCCGCTAACTTCGCCAAGTCCATCTCTAGCTCTCCCGTCAGCTCAATTCTCTTTATACATCCATGGTCAAATCCATCGGGGCCGTTGGAATGCATTTAACATAAATGTCAGTATATGGGTGCTCTACAGTTGTAGTGTCGGCCGATTTGACCACAGAGATGAGAGTGACGGCTGGCTTGACCGCACGTTACGATACGTTTCCTGTCCATGACAGAGTTAGCATGCAGTTTTAGCCATGATGTCTAGCTCTGCTTTTCCTGGTAATATGTGAAACCCAAAGTGTTTCCATACTTTACTGTATGTGTAGTGTTTACCACTTTGGATTTAATATGTGAGGGTGCAGCTCGTATCCACGCGGACCCTCCACCGCTTTCTACTTTCTCGTTTCGGCTCACTGCCGTTTGTTTTTGGCTTTTGATGGATACGGAACGGATATGACGTCACGTTACTCAGACTACAACAATAAAAGCGGTAACTTCCTTCTACCTCCACATAGACTCAAATGAAGCAAATATATTGATTCTGGCATTAAAAAATTAGCATCTCGAGGAAAATTGGAAGCTCATTGCTTGGAAAAACTGGGCATATTTATTGAATTATCCATTATGCACAAATCAACAAAAATGCATAGACAAATGTGGCATAATGTATAGATATTGCTGCAGTTAGTTTTGAACTGAGCACTGCAGTTTTAAATAAGGACATTATTTGTTAGGTTAAATTACATGAAATTCATTTATTGCTCAAATACCTTATTTGACTTGTATTTTGTGGGGATTGTGAGCTGCAGTAGTAGTTTAAAAGCATTGTTATTATGGAAAAACATGCACTTTATGTTGCGTCATTTATTAACAATTAACCAACTACTGATTGTTAACACGTACAACAATCAAGGAAATTGCCTGGGCTGTTGGCAAGGTGGCGATTAAATCATAAAGGTGCTGTTAATATTCTTCTGTTTTCTGGTTACATCCATTGCATCACACCCTTGTAGTGAGTATGTTTTCCAAGACTGCACACATCAGTAAAGCATAAACATTATACAGCCACGGCCAGGGTTGGTTCTGTGGGAGATTTCGTCCAAACAGTTAGAGGTGGCGTATGTGCAGAGGAATGTGTGTTGTTGTGCCATCTAGCAAAGTGTTGGGCTACACGCCGGCTTGGCAAGGTTCGGCAGAGCACTTAGTGTCCTGTTTCTGCTCAGAGGTTTGTGTTGCCTTCTGTATTCTTGCTTTCTCCATACAGTTGTTGCAGTTAAATGTGTGTTTGTGGCAGCCCATTAAGATACCACAGCTAACAGCAATATGGATGTATATATATTAAATGTGTTTTCCATTTCTTTGCCTTGCAAAGCACTTTAAATCACCTTTGTGTTTGAAAGGTGCCATACAAATAAAGTTCCCTTAACAGCAAAAACATCGGTATCGGCTGTCGGCCAAATTGTTATTTTAAACATTGGTGTTCGCCCAGAATTTTGCAATCAGTGCATCCCTATTAGTATATAAACACAACATGATATCTTTTAAATCTCTTGCAGCTTTTACAGTAAAGTGAAATATTTAATATTACAGGTCTACCTGCTGTATATATCCAATTACTTATTAATTTTGTAAACAAAAATGTCAATGCACAAATAATATGCTATAATAGCTGCAGTATATCTATTACAGATGTTTATGATGTTACTGATTGATTTATTTTTTTCCCTTTTGTCTTCACAGAAAATCAAGATTGCTGCCTTGCGCATGTACACATGCTGTGTAGAGAGAATCAATTATGACGAGTTCTTTGACAGTAAGTGTGGACCATCTCCAATCAGGAAACAGATAAACCAGTTAACAATACACACAGTGAAATGTGCACACATTTGTCAAATCATTAAACAGAGAAGTGGTTTGCTTTGAGACCGACAATAAATAACTACTAACACTGCCAGGATGTTCACATCTGCTATAGAAAGATAACCATGTCTATGAGCATCCTCTTTGTTGGTCCCTAAATTATCTGGAGAAAGCCCAATTATAAAGCACTTAAAGCAGCGATCTTCAATACTGATGTAAGTGATTCACTGTCAGCAGAGTGGATTTGCATCCAGTACATAACATCTTTGAAAATATGATGAATGTTGTTTGAATGTAGGAGAGAAAAACTGTTTTTGATATTACTAAATATACATGCTGAGAAAAGCTGGAAAATCATTTATTTAAAATGGCACACACACACACACACACACACACACACACACAGGGTTCAGTACGAGTCCTGATCCAAACGCTGAACATTAGGCGTTGTTGTTGTTGTAGTCGTTGGTTGGAGTTCAGGGACACTGTCACCACCTGCCTGACACATTTATTTGACACTTTACTAGCTGGCACACAGAGACAAACACACACTTGCTCACTAACATTACTCACACTGACTTGGAGCCTGCTGCATTATCATACTGCTTTCTAAAGCTGCTACTATGGCAAAGGCCAGCTCACGTATGTTCAGTATGAGAAACTTTTAATACTTTATATGGAATCCATAACTACAGCTGAAGGAGAGTAGGGCTGCGACTAATGACTATTTTCATTATGGCTTGATCTGACGATTATTTTCTTGATTAATCGTTTTGTCTATTGAATGTCAGAAAATGGTAAAAAAAAAAAAAAAAAAAAAAACAATGCCCATCACAACTTCCGAGAGCCCAAGGTGACATCTTCAAATGTCTTCTTTGGTCCAACCAACTGTGCAAAACCCAAAATGATTCAGTCAACTAACTATTGGACAGCGTCAAATCATCACATTTGAGAAGCTGGAACCAGATAATGTTGTTGGTACAATATGCATTTTAAAGACATTTTACAGCTATTACAAAAATATAATATAATGACTGCTAAGAAATTGAAATTGTACAATGTAAAACTGTAGAATAGAGTAGCTGAGAGTAGAAAAACCTGTTTTTACAAATAAAACTGGTTAGCTCTTTCTTTTTTGATCAATTGATTGATCATTTGTCTATAAAATGTCAAAAAATAGAGAAAAAAATCTATTTATGGGATAACTCCCCACAGCCCAAGGAGATTGCTTGCTTTATCTGGCCAACAGTCCAAAACCTAAACCTGTATCAGAAGCTGGAGTAATGGATTGTTTGGCAGTTATGCTTGGAAAAATGACAAAAACGATTTGATTATCAAAATAGTTACAGATTCATTTTCTGTCTATTAATCAATTAATATACTAATAGTTTGTAAGTGCAGCTCTAAATGACTATGAATGTGTGTTGTACCAGAAAAGATGTACAATATACACATGTGAAAGTCGTAACGCTGGTTATCGCTTCTTTGTTTCAGAGTGCTCCCTCCCAGACACACTCAACTCCTGGTTCTTGGTAGCACAGCTGCATGTGTGGTAAGTTTTACACACACACACACACACACACACACACACACACACACACACACACACACATATACTGTATATATACACACATATATAATGGCTGATCTTACGTCTCTCTTTCACTATTTGTTTCCTCGTCTTATTTCATTGTTTCCTCTGTCAGGATGTGTTTGGTGCGAATGCGTCAGGAGGGCAGAGAAGGAAAGTACATGTGCCGTTACATTGTCCACTCCATGTGGGAGGATGTAGAGCAGAGGAGCAAAATCATGGGGGTAAGTTGTGTGTGTATGTATGTGTGAGCTTCATCGTAATCATCCGGTCATTCAGCAGGATTAAACCCACAAGATCATATAACAGCATTTCCACTATAAACACATATTGTACATGCATTACATTACATTACACGCATAGCCTGATGCACAGCATGCCGAGGATAACCCACTGGGTCGGTGTTTCCTAAACATAGCACCCTTAATCTGTCTGTATACCAGTAATATCATGTGACAATAATTCCACTATATGCAGCCTCGTAGAAACACCATTCAAAATTGGTGGTGGAAAGTATGACCCAGTGTCTGCAGAGACAACATGGTGGTAAAAAAAAAAAGTGAATGTTTTTCCTTGTTCAGTCAATTTTAGAGTCTGAAACAAAACACGTGTGCTCAGAAGTGCTCGCCATCCAATCACCGAAAAAATGCGATTCTGGCAGAAATCTCAAAATGTCAAAAGTCTTTTATACCAAATCACAGCATGACTTTTTCTATGATGTCCCTCAATGTATTGGTGTCTTAATGTGGTATTTTGGAGGGATTATTGATCATTTTTATCAATTCTCCAGTTATATAAAATGGTTTAATTTAGCACCAAATCTGTGTAACCAATGGTATCAACCCAGAAATTTGCTGCAACAACTTACGAGACATCATATACCTCTATCATAATGTTCTAAGCCTTTATACACTCTCACAATTTATTTAAAAAAAGACAAAACAACTCAGGTCTATTGTTGGTCTCAGAGGGTTAATATAATGAATCAAACACAAAAGCATCTGTTCAACATGAGTGTGACTGGTTATTTTCAGCATTTCCCGTTCCAAAAGCCTGATTGGTCGTAGTGCTCCGTTTCCTGTTAAGTAATACCAAGCCAGCGCTCTGCTTGACAACAACTCAATGTCATTCTGTTAAATAAATATTCATTATTTTAGAAACATTTCCGCTTCGGGCTGATGCAACAGAGCATTAAGTTTTATTCGTGCCATTGCATGCTACATAGGATGCAGGTTTTGTTTATTTAAAGTTTTACATCAGCATAATTGTGCCAACAGTCCTCGACCAGAAAGTGAAGCCAAATCCCCGGAGAGCGAGCCTGGCTGCGGTCACCGTGTCCACAAAGTTGTTCCTCTATTCTTTCTCAGTGGAGCAGCTCCAGGAAGTGTCGCTCATTGACATCACAGACTTAAATCTTGGCTTTGCTCGCATGTAGCTTTCAGAAAGACTTTCTCATGCTCAAATTATACTGGAATTAACTTGCAAAGTTCATAAGGGGAAACATACTATAGTTACTTGTGTGTTTTTGTTTGACTTATTCTAATTTGATTATGAAAGAATTGCAACAAAGTGGGGATGTCACGATATCAGAAATTCAGTAGTTGATACCAATAGCAGTGAAATTCCACGATTCTTGATACCAATACGACACCACAGTAAAATACAAAAGTAAACCAATAAATCCCATGTACTTCAACATCCACTCCTTTATTACTGTTTGCATACTGTTTTTTGTTAGGAAGTTAATCACGTCATAATTCCCTCTCTATTATCCATTTTCTATTGCTGTGAAAACATCTCCTTCAAACAACTGCATTTATTCAGGTTTCTCACCAACAAATACATTTTACAAGATTACATTTGAACACATAATGATAATGTTAATTTACCTTCGCCTAATACTCATTTTTACTGAATAGAACAATGCATCATGATGCAACGCCTCCCGCGTTGAAGTCGGCAGGACGAGAGCTAGTTAACATTAGCTGTTAGCAGCACAGTCTTTCACAGAGCTAACATTTAACGTTAACTAGCTCTCGTCCTGCCAATTTCAACATGAATTTGTTGTTTGCAATGTCACATTATCAAGGAAAAAATGTACGCGTTACAAAACAACTTTGTGTCAAGAATCCCCCCCCTCCCCTTCAGTCCAGTGTGCAGTAAATTTAGATGTCCTGTCAACCATTACCATTTCTTTTAACAGATTCACAATGAATATAGTTATAGTGCGATTAATCACATGATTGTTCATAGTTAATTGCTAATTAATCACACATATTTTTATCTGTTCAAAATCTACCTTAAAGGGAGATTTGTTAATTATTTAATACTCTTATTAACATGGGAGTGGACAAATATCCTGCTTTATGCAAATGTATGTATATATTTATTATTGAAAATCAATTAATAACACAAAACAAGGAAAATATTGTCCAGAAACCCTCACAGGTACTGCATTTAGCATAAAAAATATGCTCAAATCATAACATGGCAAACTGCAGCCCAACAGGCAACAACAGCTGTCAGTGTGTCAGTGTGCTGACTTGACTATGACTTGCCCCAAACTGCATGTGATTATCATAAAGTGGGCATGTCTGTAAAGGGGAGACTCGTGGGTACCCATAGAACCCATTTTCATTCACATATCTGGAGGTCAGAGGTCAAGGGACCCCTTTGAAAATGGTCATGCCAGTTTTTCCTCGCCAAAATTTAGTGCAAGTTTGGAGCTTTATTTAACCTTTCCAACAAGCTAGTATGACATGGTTGGTACCAATGGATTCTTTAGTTTTTCTACTTTCATATGATGCCAGTATCGTCTTTCTGGCTTTAAAACTGAGCCCACTATATCCTCCAAAAGTTCGATATTGCAAGTTGCTTTAATGTGTTAATGTGTGTAAAGAAAGTAGTTAAAATTAATTTATACCTTTTTTTTAAATGAATTGAATTTTCTAATATTTAAAAACAATATGATCAGGCTTGCCCTGGGACTAAGGTTGGGGATTCAAATCTGAAGTTTTAAATTTTTACTGAATCCATTCATAACCAATCAAAAAGTAACAACAATTCAAAATGATTAAAACTAAAGGATTTAATTTGAATGTCAGTTGTGACCCGTATCAGACTCAAGTTGTGTGACTCACACCTAAATAGGGGAGTTTATTGATTCAAGTTGGCTGTTGAAATGATGAAACTATAAATCTAGTTTGGGGTAAATCAGTCACTTTGGTTGTGGGGTCAAAAGGTAAAGTTTTCCCTCCGCCTGTATAGAAAAACACATAATAAAAAGTCACTTACATGTAAAATATTCTTGGTGGCAGCTAAACACTAGAAAAATCTACATTATCCATGACGTTAAACAAGTAGGATGGTTAAACTGGAGCCAAGGTTCAGCAGGCTTTATATATATATATGAGGTCTTTAGTTTTGCTCATTTTGCTTTGTATGACAGAAAGAGGTCAGAGATGAGAAATTACAGTGTGGTGTGTGAGGTCACACTTGGTGTGTGTGCATGCATGCATTGGGCGGAGCGTGGGGAGGGGTGGGGAGGGGTGGGGTGGGGGGGGGGGTGTGTGTGTGTGTGTTTTCACAGCTGCGTATGTGAACTTTTGTCAGCATGTGTACATACACTTGCGTATATCCCTATGTGCTGGCACAAGCCGGCACACGTGACTGAAAATCAAAATATCTTTATCAATTTGACCCCAACGCAAACCTTAACTCAAACTCTAATTTCTATCTGATTTATTCTGATTTAATCTAAACACCTGGCTGGAGCCCAACGCAACCACAGATCCATCTTCAGAAAACAATGAAGTCACCATCGATTGATCCCGTGTCAACAAATGGAATGCAAAAGAATATGATAAACAGCCAGACAGACCCCGAAACAGAAGAGAAATTTTATAAAAAATATCAAAGTAAATGTAGAGTGAAAGAAGATAAAAACTGTTTTTAAATAATTTAAAAAGAGAGAAAAGTAAAAATGGGAAATGAAAATGGAAAAAAAAGAAAGGAAAGAGAAGAAAAATAGAGCGCTGCAGCAATGAGTCCTAAAACTCAGAAATGAGTAAGCATTTTAGCACTTTGTATGTAAAAATGTATGTATACATTTATTATTGAAAATCAATTAACAACACAAAACAATGATGTATATACAGAATATTGTCCAGAAACCCTCAGGTACTGCATTTAGCATAGAGATATGCTCAAATCATAACATGACAAACTGCAGCCCAACAAGCAACAACAGCTGTCAGTGTGTCAGTGTGCTGACTTGACTATGACTTGCCCCACACTGCATGTGATTATCATAAAGTGGGCATGTCTGTAAAGGGGAGACTCGTGGGTACCCATAGAACCCATTTTCATTCACATATCTTGAGGTCAAGGGACTTTGAAAATAGCTATGCCAATTTTTCCGCACCAAAATTTAGCGCAAGTTTGGAGCGTTATTTAGCCTCCGTAGCCCACGACAACCTAACAATCGCAAGTTGCGTTAATGCGTTTAAGAAAATAGTGGCGTTAAAACAAATTTGCGTTATCGCGTTATCTTTGACAGCCCTAGTTTTTAGTTAGATGCCTGTAATTAGGTCTGTGGTTAATACGTCAGTAAATATCCCACCCGTGACTTTGGAAGCTTTTACATGTCTTAAAAAAGGCGGTTGCTAACAAGTGGCTAAATGAGACTACTAGTCATCATCACGCCGTCTCATCCACCTTTACAGCCTCTCGCGCTCATGCGACCGTGGTGTAGTTTGTTTATAGCCTAACGTTAGCTTTTTACTTCCAGCTTCAAAAATCATGAAAGTGGTGTTCATTTGTGGAGATAATGTTCCTGAACAAAAACATAGAAGTATCATAAACGTGTGTTTGCCACAGAGCATATTTTCTGCAATAATCCAAAACCCATTGGAAAAATCCCATTGTTTTTTTGTCGAGGGAACCAGGACGATGATAACTTTCTGGTTGGTCTACAAAAATACGTCAGCACTCATTAATAACAATAAAGACAGCCTAACCTCTGACTTTCTTGACTGGTACTCAGCAAAGGGCTTAACACTTTCTTTGGACTTTCTTTGTAAATACAATTGTGGTTTGGATCACGTCTGCATTAGTGGACTAACTTTTTCTGTTTGTTTTTCAAGTTTTACTAAAACCCAGTCTTCCTGTGTGTGAGTGTGTGTCAAACTGAGCACAGCCTACACACACTGTTCCTAATCCAGCTCTACGTCAGCAGCACATGTATTTTTACAACTCACACACAACCGGGGACCAGTGATTGGAGTTGCTCTTAGGTTTCATGCTAATTGTGGTAAGGAGCAGTAAAAACATTGGTCATTTTCTCCATGTTCATAATTACGGCAACCAGTTGAAACCAACCAAACTGTAGAGCGACTTCGCAATCCCTTGTTTCACGGCTTACAGCTGTTGAACAGACGGTTACAGAAGATTCACCAGATTCTACTTTGGTTGTGTGAAGCCCGGCTTTGTTTAGTGGCATGTAAGGACTGATTGCAAAGTTGTATAACCATCGGGAGCTTTTTGGAGGTTGGGTTTGGGAGGTTGTAGTGGGCTCAGTTTTAAAGCTAGCAGTGAAGCTACTGGCATCATATGAAACTAGAAAACCTAAGGAATCAATATTATTAACCATGTCAGGTGAGCATGTCGCGAAAGAGGCCAAATAACACTCCACCATTACGCAAAATTTTGGCAAGCAAAAACTGATATAGCCATTTTCAAAGGGGTCCCTTGACCTCTGACCTCAAGATTTGTGAATGAAAATGGGTTCTATGGTACCCACGAGTCTCCCCTTTACAGACATGCCCACTTTATGATAATCACATGCAGTTTTGGGTAAGAAAAACTTGTAATTTTTTGCATGCAGTACAAATGTGTTATTTTCGCCTATTCTAAAATGGTTTATTTAAATATTTCTGCATACTGGGGTCCCTAAACAAGTCTTAGAGGTACATAAATTTATTATGACTGGAAAGCTGAGACTCTTGTGAATCCAATGAATCTAATTGTAATCATGTGTGATGATGTTAGTAGCCATTTTACACTTTTTTTTTACTCCAATTTTATGCATATGGTGGTGTGTCTTTATACTATGACAGTTTTCCTAAAATTCGATTTGAAAAAAAAAGATCTATTAATAGATTGAATCGTTACTCCTGTATCATGATATGCGTTGTATCGCAAGATTCTTGCCAATACACAACCCTACTAACAACTCAGTGTTTAGCGTGTTTCACTTTTTCTGTCTCTTTACATTATCACTTATAGATCGATGCCACCCATAGGAAGGAAGGAATGAAAGCGATGACGGAGACGTTTTACGCAGCAATATTTGGATATGATGAGGTGAGAAATGGTTTGTTTGACACACTCACACAGAAGCCTCATAGAGCTGATTTTTAACCTGGAGCCAGTTGTGCTCATATAAAAAAAAAAAAAACTGAATCTCTCGTTATAATGCAGGATCAATAACGGTCATGTGTGTTTGTGTCTGTAGGGAATCCTGTCTGATGACTGTGTGCTGGCAGCAGCTCTGTGGAGAAACCTGTTCAATTGTACGTGTGAAGACCCCAAACAGCTAGAGCTCATGGTGGGATACGTACGCAAACAGGTGTGTTCAGCTTCTGTATACTCTCCTATCACTCTATTTGTATTCCACAGTCATGTGTGTGGAGCCCTCCTACGTTGTATACGAATACACGTGATCTGTTTTATTCCTGCTGTTTCACATTGTGTTTGCTTCATCACATTCTTCTTCTGCCTCTCTGGAAGCACATCTGGTTTGGGTGTGTTGCACTGTCACAACACTTGCACTCCTTTTGGTCAGCGGTGGAAAGTAACTAAGTAACTCAGTTACTCAAGTATTGTACTTAAAGGGAAAGTGCAGATTTTTAGTTCAGATTTTTTGAAGTGGTTTATATGAGGTACTTATCCATAGTCGATGTATAACAGTAAATGAGGGTCGGTACGCCCTCAGTATGGAGAAGCAGACAGGAGTACCAGCACAGGAGCAAAGCAACGTACTGCTGTGGACAGGGGCAGCAGTAAAACGGATTTTAGATACCTAAAAAAATCAATATCAGTTTAAGTGTACACTATATTTAGAATTTTTTCACCGCTTTACCTTACCGTGAGACAGCCCTTTCCAACGGGGAACTGAAGCCACTATCTATGCTCTCTTCAAAGCCACCAGACTCCTGTGACAAAAACAGTAATTGTACCTCGCAGAACACAGGAGTTGCTGGTCTACCGATGCCTCGATCGGTTAGTTTTTTTATGTTATTGTGTGACTTTGTTGTTTTGAAGGGTTAGTTCAGATTCACCAAAGTCACACAATAACACAAACAAACTAGCCCCAGGTTCACATAGGCCGCTAAGCGCCACGTCGCATTAACCTTTGCGCGACCCGAAGCCTGGCTGTTCACATCAGAAGCACATTTGTGTGTGTCTGCACGTTTCTTGCTTTCTGTTTAGACACAACTGACAGGTGGAATAAGTACGTAATTTAAAACACATGATCACAAACTGCAGTGACACTAGGCTGTTTCTAATAAATATAGTGGATGGATTTTGAAATGTGATTGGGTGGAGGGACTGGGAGGGAATCAGAGGAATCAATACTCCAGGAGAACAGCAGGGAGAGAGGGGAGGGAAGTAAACAGCATTCCTGGGATGCATATTTTATCATCTCATCAGAATCAGATCATTTATATCACATTTAATATATCATTTATATCGTTGATAGTAGATTATCAGTGCGTTTTCTTGCCAGATTCACTCGCGGCATGCAGAGAAAGTAGACCAGATGCCGAAACAATCGCTGAAGATCATGAGCCGGCCGCGGACATCCGTGGTGCGTTGCGTGCTGTTTGAACAGCTCAATTGATTTACATTGGCACTGAAGGGACACAGGCAGCACTTTTGTGGCCTATGTGAACCCGGGGTAATGGATCGAGACAGCGGTAGACCAGTAACTGTCATGTTCTGCAAGGTAATATTACAGTTTTTGGCAAAGGAGTCTGGAGGCTTTGGAGCACAGATAACGGCTTCAGTTCCCCATCAGAAAGTGCTGTATGGCAGCAAAGTGGTGAAAATATTCTAAATAGAGTACTTAAACTGATTACTTGAGTATTTATAGATAAAGAGAGAGATAGATATAGATGGATAGATGTACGGAATCACTGTTCTAAACAACAGTAGCGTTCTGCTTGATCCATCAGTATTAACAATTTCATAATGGTAAAATAACATACAGAACAAGTTCTTTACCTTTTGATACTTGAAGTATGTTTAGCTGATAATACTTCTGTACTTTTAGTAGGATTTTGACTTCAGGACTTTTACTTGTAATGGAGTATTGGTACACTGTTGTATTGGTAATTTTATTTAACTAAGGACCTGAGTACTTCTTCCTCCACTTCTCCTCTTGCGTCGATGAATTAAATCCAATCCTGGTCAATATTAGACCAAATGCCAGCTGTCAGTATCCGCAGCATTTGCCCAGTGCTACAACCCAACACTCTCTGCTCTGCCCATTTCCGCCTCGCCCACCCCCTCTGAGCACTTTTCCTCCCCCGCTAACCTCCTCCTTTCTCTCCTCTCTGTATATTTTCTTTCCCTCCGTGAGATTGAAAACACTCTCCTGCTTTCAGAAACACCTGCAGGCCCCCATCTGCTGCCGGGGCCAAGTCCAGGACCTCCTCTCTCCTTTTAACTTCACTTCCTTTCGCCCTCTCTCTACAGAGTTCTGTTACACTGTTTACATCGGCCCCTCGCTGCTCCCTTTACTTTTAATATTTATGTCACTCCTCCACCTAATCTGCATCTTCTCTTTTCTCACTTTGCTTACTCTCATGAGCTCTGAAGCAGCATGTGGAGAGAACAAGCCACCGCTGTATAACTAACACACACACACACACACACACACACACACACACACACACACACAAAGATGCAGGTGTGTCAAAGGTCATGGAAGCAGTGTCCAACTCAATCAGCCAACAAAGTGTCCCCCGCTGTGTGTGTGCGTGACAGTTTGGAGTCTTGCGTCAGAAAACAAACAAATGACACACTCCACTGGATGTGTAAGTGTATGTGTGTATGCCTGTCGGTTATAAAGTCTCTCTTGACTCCTTCAGTGTAACACACACACTCATTCACAGGTCGGCCGATTTGACCACAGAGATGAGAGTGGTGGCTGGCTTGATCGCATGTTACCGCAATACGATAATGTTTCCTGTCCATGACAGAGTTAGCATGCAGCTTTGGCCATGATGTCTAGCTCTGCTTTTCCTGGCAATGTGTGAAACCCAAAGTGTTTCCATACTTAACTGTATGTGCAGTGTTTACCACTATCAACGTTTAACATTTCTTTACTAATACAAGTACTAAAAAACACTTTCATGTAACGTTTGTCGTCCGTAAATACAAGGTGCAAATCCTTAATATCGAGACAATCGATTTTTGCGTTTCAAATCGATTTTATATCGATATACTTATCCCGTGAAGGACAACTTGCCGAGTACCTATCGATGTAGTTGGATCGCAGGAATATAAATGGATACATCGATGTAGTAGATGAATCACACTCACTGATCAGTGAAAGAAGCTTGTGAAGATGAGGAAGTATTCGATGACAGCTGTCAGTACTTTGATACTCGGTATTGGCAAACACACTTCGATAAAAGTTTTGAGGTTCAATGCAATAAGTAACGGAAAAATAACTGTGACCTTTGACCTCCTTTGTATCAGATGAACTGAAGTGCACTCTGCTGTTGCTCTGACCATTAGCTGAAGCATTGCATGTAAATGTGGATGGTCTGCTCTGTGCAGATGCAGTACATTGATGCTCTGGACGGTGAGGACCTGATGCTGACGGGAGAGGTGAAGTGGCGCCCCCTGGTGGAGGAGAACGCACAGAGCATCCTGAAGGTGGCCACACCCACGTACAACGACACCGGACTGTGAAACGAAGAGACAGATTCCTGGTTCCTCTTCTCCAAAGTCCTCTTCTTCTTCTCCCACTTTCTGTTTCCCATCATTGTGTCTTTCTTCCTCTCCCCTAATCATGTAACTTTTTCTCCTCTATCTCTCTTTCCTCTCCTCTATCATAAAATTAGGGATTTTAAATTTGTTGCTGTAGCTTTCTCATCCACTCCTCTATTTCCTTTTCTCTCCTCTTGTATACCCAAAACTTCTTCCTTCCTCCTCCGTCTCTGGACGTTCAGTATAGGCAGGATAAATAGTCAGGGATTATCTTTCACACTCGTCAATCAGCGAACCAGCCAGTCCAAAAACAAGAAATGCCATGCATCATCATCCTTCATCGTTGTCCTGTCGGTTTTGAGAGCCTCTGCCGCTTCCTCTTGAGCTGGTGAGGGAAAAACACACACAAGAAGAGAACAAGACACTATGTATTTATATTTTTCTTGGGTTTTTTTTTTCCACGAATGCCACGCTGTATTTATAAAGTATTTTGTATACCTCCATGTTTACACTCTTCCCCTGCAGAGGTGTTAGCCAAGACTTCTGTCACTGCTCCGTCACTGTGCATTAAATAAAGTTTCACTGAAGTTGGGTGACATGAAAATAATGGTTCTCAGAAAGAAACGCGAAGATTTCAGCGGGCTAATGGACCTCGTGTCTTTGTCAGAAGTCTGTAGCTCCACACCTCTGCTGCTGAACATCAACAGTCTGTATGTCTCTCTGTTTTGTCTGGCTCTCTCGTCCCACAACGCTCTCAGACCCGAACAGGAAGCGGAGCTCTCAAAGAAGTCATCGCTGCGTTAAAAACAATGAGAATTTTTTTTGTTTGTTTTTAAAAAGTGAATTAATAAAATGTTATCTAGATATATAGAACTACTGAGCCTTGTTTTGTTCATGTGCTACTTTCTATGGCCAAAGAGGCAAAAAGCTTCTTTGCTTTGAAGCTTGTTAGCCTAGCTTGCTAACTTCCTTTTTCCATGTGAAATACAAAGTTAATAGCACAATAAAATGTTCAATGTTATAGGGACAGAAGCGCTAACCGTACATAGCAACGCTATATGGGCTTATTGGGAAAAAAAAATGTTTCCATACAAATTTAGTGCACATTTTAAACAAATTTCATAATATTACACAAATATGTCGAAAAAAGTTTTACCCTCTTTTGTAAAATTAAAAATGATGTACAATAGCTGCCGTATCAGTAGAGAATACAAATTTCAGTTTGACTAAAGTGTTTTGTTTGTTTACATCAAGAGCAAGGAGTGTGTGCATGCGTGTACAGCTATTTTTATGACCAATTTGTGTTTTAGACCTTCAGAGTGAGGACATTTTGGCCAGTCCTCACATTCGGACATACCTTCAAAGTAGGGATGCACCCATACCGGATCTGACATTGGGCATATCGGTGCCATGGGGCCAATCTATTCAATTCTATGTGTATATACTATACACATTATATACCAGCATTTAAATTCCTGTTACAGTTTTGAGCAATTTGTTGCTGCATTAAAAAAAGTTTACGCTTGAATTGTAATTCCTGTTAATTACAATCCTGTTATTATTTTGATAAATAACAATTCAGTAAATTTATATCAATGTATTTATTTGTTACATTTTGTTTTACAATGTTAAGAAAGCAATGTTTAAGTCAAGCTGCCTTACACATAAAAGAATGATCCCAGTCACTTCCACACAGTGAGGCATATAGCTTATTAATTAGACACTGGTATCGGATCGATACTCTGTATCGGCCAATACCCAAAGCCCAGGTATCGCTTTCGGGACTGAAAAAGTTGGATCGGTGCATCCCTACTTCAAAGGCCTGTTTGAGGGTTCAGACTTGATTTTAAGGTTCAGGTTAGAATCAGGTTTAGGTTATGGTTAGGGTTGGGGTCAGGCATTTAGTTGTGATGGTTAAGGTTAGGGTAAGTGGCTAGGGAATGCATTAAGTCAATGAGTGTCCTCACAAAGATATAAGTATGCGTCTGCATGTGTGTGTTTGTTAAAGCATCTTTTTAGTAAGTTAACCCTCTACAGAGTCTCTTGCTCGCCCATGAGGCTCTTATGTTTTGCTCTCCTGTTACACAAATACTCTCTCTCATATTGACTGTGGGAAACAAACTAATAATCCACTCAAACCATAACTCACTCGGTTTGTAACTAAATTGTAACTGTAATTGTATAAAATGAGTTTTAGGATTGGATGAATGTACATTATTAAACTGGATTCACTTCCCAAGCTCTGAGCTGGGCCTGCAGAGGGCGCCACACTCCACCTCTTAGTACACCAGCCAGCTGTTAATGGTACAGCATCTCCTAGACAAGACTCAGTAGAAATTAATGACAGGAGGGTTTGATTGGATGTGTTTCTACTACAGAGTCTATAAACATTACGTTATGTTAATTTATTGTTTTACAATATTGAATAAAAGTACATTCAATTAATGTGACGCTGATTAAAAGAAGACGACCCTTTAATGTCTCTCCATTCCAATTGAAGCTCCCTGACTACACACAGGCGATCTCCATTTAACTCGTTATGTGACTTTGAATATCGTAGAGATCAGTTTTCACTTTGCCATTAAAAGATATTTTTTCTGTTCATCAGTGTGAAAAAAAACAACATTAAATCCCCTTTGATTCAGTGCTGTGAAGCAATAAAACATGAACACTTCCAAGGGGCCGAATACTGTTTATATCCACTGGAGAATGGCTTTATACATGGAAGTCAACCGTGGTGCATATCGACACAGTCTCACAGCAATGAAATAGTCACAAAATGTAATCTATTTGATTCATGTACGTAGACAAGAATTTCCCTTTTTTTTGTGACGCTCAGCACGACTTTCAACATGTTTTCTTGCTTTTTTTCTATGAATGTCCAGCAACATGTGACGCACATGTCAATTTCCGCTCCAGTCTTTTCAAAAATAAAACTACTTAGTTAGGTTTTGGAAAAGATCGACTTGGTTAGGCTTAGGCAACAAAACTACTTAATTAGGTATAGGAAAAGATAGCGGCTTGGGTTAAAATAAATCCGGAAGTGCTTAAGTTACGTGACAAATAAATCAACTTTGACTTGTGGTTTCACACGGGACACAAACATTAGTCTCCTGGGCAAAATTCCAGTGTTTTTTTTGACCCACCCATCCACCCTGACCTCCTCCCTACACGGCGATCGCCGCTCTTTATACTTCCCGGTTCACAATTACGTGGATTACATATGAATTGATTTTATGTTGACCATCACGAAAAAATGTGAAATTCCTGTCTATGTAAAATAATCAATACATTCAATTTTGTGACTACTTCACAAACTGATGAGCGACTGGGCTGTGCATATATCACATCAGTGTTTTTTTCTATTCATGTATTCATCCATTTGCTGCTGTGTTTTTTGTAACCTGGAAAGAGTTGTTAGCTGCCTTCTCCTTTTCAGCTGTGCCTCCATAACTTTTTTTCAGCTGACTAAATGCAACAGTCTGTCTTTTGTAGCTCATGGAAACATTTCCCATAGTCTGGAGCTGAACATGTGAAAATGACGTAAAAGAAACAAGTAAAAATAAATGTTGGGTTTTGCTGCCTCTTTCTGGCTCTCTGCCTCAGTGGAAAAAGCCTCCGACCTTCATCTGTGTCTCAGGACGTTAGAATCTGCTCTCCGTCAACTATAACTAACAGCAGTGTCCAAACAGCCAGAAAGAGGAAGTGTTCAGACTTAGTCATTTCTTCACAAGATGAGATGTCAGAGGAGATTCGCTGTTTTTTTCCACTCCGTCTTCACATCTCCCTCCTTCTCTTGTCCTTTTCTTTACTTACTTAACTCTCACCTCCATTTTTCTTCACGCTTCAAACATCTTAAATTAGCACTCAGCTGCTCACTGGTGGGGGCAGGGAGGCGACTGCCCCCTTGATGCTCCCATGTCCGAACAAACCACAGCAAAAGTGCCCTCTTGGATGCCCCTATGATAGATAAAACGTGATAAATTCCCCCTTAGGGTGCCCTTTAATGAAGACAATATGATAAATTGCCCTCTAGATGGTCCTTTCAGCGGAGAAAACATGATGCAGTGCCCTCTACGGTAGCCCATGGATGTACAGTATAAAGAGAACTGGATACAGCGTTGGAGGCGGGCTCCCGTTCATTCCTATGAGAGTTGCTCAGTGGCGCATGAAGCCAAAATGTCTCGACTGCCGAGTAATAAAGTACCCAGATCATCCGTCGATCTTCCGCATCCATTGGGCCCATAGAGCAGGCGCAGTAGCGTTTTCCTTTAACTCCGCCTCCCAGCCCTCGCTCCAGCCTCGGTCTGGGGCTCATTAACATGAACGGAGGAAGGGAAATAACTCTGGATTCGGCTGTTAGTGCATTTTACAACTTTTAGTGCGTAGTGATTTACTTAAGGACTATTCAAGTGTTCGTACTGAGAAGTTGATTTTCCTCCAAAAAACATTAGCCACTGATTTACAGATGTCTCTTTCCCAATTCAAGTCTATGGGAAAAATTATTTTCGGGCCTAATGGCATCACGTGACAGACACGGATGGTGTAGTGCTGCCGTTTGGCCACTACGCAAATTTGCTTCAAAGCCTGGCGCTCTTCCTGGGGCTTGTGGTAGCCTTAAAATTGAGAAAGCATGACGCAGTGCCATAAAGAGAGGCAAAGTCCTGCCCCTTCCGGTGGACATGGGACCTTATTTCAGAAAAAATTATGAACGGTAGTCAACAGCGAGAGACAAATAAATTTTTGATCCTGGTTGAATTGCGTCACGAATCACACATATAATGTTTGTAATTTAAAAGATAATTTTCCAAGTCAGGAAAGTCGCAGTTTGTTGTAAAACTGTGGAAATACCTAATTAGAAAGACTACACACCCAAAAATGTAGGTTATACACTGACTATGGATAAGTACCTCATACAACCCCACTTCAAAACACCTGAATTATCCCTTTAAACCTCATTGGTGTTGTTGTATCTGCACATGCTCCCTTTAATAGTTTGGGATGCAGTGAGGCATAAGTTCCCACTCACCACCAGCTTCTTTGTAAATTCAGCATCACAGTATTGGTTTCACATTAAGAGGCAGGTGGTACATGCCAAGAGGAAGTGATGTCCATTTTATTTTGTCCATTCTATTCTATTTTATTCTAAAGTGTTGTAAAAAGAGAAAGAGGATATTTAGTGGGTTAACCTGCTAGCTATTGTATCCTGTCATAAAGAAACCAGTTTTTCCAAAGTTACAGTGTTATTCTCAGCTTTATTCTCTTGTGTGTGTGTGTGTGTGTGTGTGTGTGTGTATGTGTGTGTATTGCTGATGTTGTGGGGACATCAATCTGTTTACATAGTCACATTGTGGGGACTCGCCTTCCTTTTGGGGACCAAGTGCGACGTCCCCATAAATCATGACATTTCATGGTGAAGACTTGGTTTAAGGTTTGGGTAAGGGTTAGGATTAGGCAAGTGGCAGTATGGGTGTGTGTGTGTGCGTGTGAGTCCATCCGTGTCTCCAGATTCTGGTCTGTTACATTAAATGTGGAACATGAGTTTTGATCTCATAACTTTCCCAGTCTTCCTTGTGGTTCCTGCGTCTGACGTGCCTTGGGCACAGATCAGGTTTAATCCCATCAGAATACCTGCAAATACTTGTGTGCCACAAACATGCGAGCACAAGCCCATGTATTCAATCAGCTCATGTAGCCTACACACACACTGACATGATTGTGTTTATTAATACACAACCAGTCTTTGCAGCGGACCAGAGGATGATCTGTTGTTGCTAATAACAGTAGAAATCACTGTTGAGTGGATGTGATACTAAAGTCACACTGAACCACAGTGACACTCATAACTGAAACAGAGCTCACAGTATCTGAATATTAATAATCACAGACATTGCCCTTAAGTTTTTGAGCTTGACACACACCCTGCATCACTATGCATGAAATTAACATCTTGCATGCACTGTACAGAAAAACCTGTAAGGCATTTGAATACTTGATTGGGCAGTGGGCGTTGTTATACAGTTCCACAGCCTCGGCTCTGCTGTAAATTGTTGGTACATCATTAGTGATCTTTGGTCAGGTTCCTCACATGAAAAAAACTGCACAGAATTAACTGAAAACATTTTAAGAATCACTAGTGCAACAACCATAGACTGTTTATAAGAAGTAGCTGTAGTCACCATGACATCACCCATTGGTATGTGGACTGCCGTCAAAGATTATAGAAGCAAAGAGGCAAAACTCTACGGTAGCACTGCTGCCATTTTGGACTGAAAATGCCAATGAGTTCATAGCCATGATTGTATAAAGAGACGTCTGTAAATCAGAGGATATTTCTTTTTAGGTAAATCAACTTCCCAGTACGAACACTTCAATTGCCCTTATTTAAATCATTATGTCCTAAAAGTTGTAAAATTAACCAATAGCCAAATCCAGAGTTATTTTCCTCGGTATAATAAACGTGCATCAGACCCACGGGACTGCACCGCCCTGTACGCTCATATGACATATTCTGTTCTGCCAGCTTCCTGCCAGCTGTATGCGGCTGTAAATAATGGATATATTTACTGTAATTCATCACTTTTATTATCGTATAATACACCCATGGGCTGTATGCTGTAAGCCTGTACCATGGTGGATGTATTAACGTCTCTGTTCCCAAACAACCGGCTATCGTCCAGTAGCTAGAAGTGCTAGTAGCATGTAGCTTTTGTACGGCACAGAGATGGTAATAATTAACCATTAACCGACATTAAGAATTTTAACTGATTAACACTATCGGTTAAACGGTTAAAAGAAATATTCATAATTAATTAAAAAGCTGAGCAAAACTCAGAGGAGGCTTGTCACTTTAAGGAGAAAAGCTGGTCCACCTTAACAGCCCACCTTAAGAGAGTCTGAGCCAATGTTGCAAGATGGCTCCGGTTTTGAGCTCGCTTGAGTGGAGGAGTTGTAGCGTTTATTCACTGACAAATAAACTGTAAACACACTGCTACACGTACGTTCACAGCTATAATGCTATCGACAACCCCACACTCACCTCCGCCACACACACACGGTCTGTCGGAAATTCGCTAAAGTTACGTGGTGCTGACAGTGTATGTCTGTGGCTATGGGGAGCACGAAGCCACGAGCAATGCTTCAGCTACAAACCTAGCACAAAATGTTGACCTGCCGGTGGCGCTACAGACAATATCAGATACAATTCATCCTCTGGGGGTCATGACTATGTGTATCATATTCCAAAACAATCCATAGCAAAGTTGTTGAGATATTTCACTCTGAACCACAAATGTCAACCTCACGCTGCAGCTACAGAAAAAGTCAGAGGATCACCAAAATCAGTAAGATTCATCCTCTGGGGAACTTGAATATATATACAAAATTTCATGGCAATCCATCCAATAGTTATATATAGATATTTCAGTCTGGACCAAAGTGATGGACTGACCAAAAAGCCAGGTCTGCTTTGTTTTGTTCTGTAGAAAAAGAATAAAGACATTCAGTTTTCATTCAGATCTAAAAGAGTTTGTACCCAGTAGGAAAATTTTCCTCCTTATATGTGTCAGGACATAAACTAGGTCACCAACCAGATTTTATTATGGAGCATCCCATGGTGACAGAGTCAGTTCCTGACATCTAGGTCACAGAGAAGTTGTAACCTCTTGCACTGCTGCAGGTCAGTGAGCAGGATGCTCAGGCAGGACATGAATTTTGTTTTACTCTTTGAGCTTCATTTGTCCCTGTATGGCTATAGGCTAAATCAGTGATTCTCAAAGTGGGGTCCGGGGACCCACAGGGGTCCGTGGCAGTCTGTCAGGGGGTCCGCAAAATAATTGGCAATAAATGATAGAATTGTGCATAAATGTATCATTAAAACGTACATATCACAGATGATCATGAATCAGTCACTCAGGACGCAACAAAGCATTCCTGCTGCTGCTTAGCTTAGCTTATTAGCCAGCTAGCTAGCAAGCATGGAGAAATAGTTGAGTCAGTCCATATCGTCAAGTGACGCTAAGACCACTCTAGCTAAACTGAGAAAATATGACTACCGTTATATTGGGTGGCAGCAACGGGAGACCAAAATGCGTCATGTGTCTTCAAGTGCTTTCAAATAAAGCCATGACTATCAGGGCAAATCAAAGTGGTGTTTACATGACTCAAATTTAAATGTGTTTCTGTTTATCATTATCAAACAGGTCTGAAGTATTTAGGTTGAAAAGTTTTAGAATACAAATACAGTAGTTCCAATGGTATCAAAGAGTGCAAATGGTAGTAAGCATTATGCTTAATTGGTGTTACGATTTTGAGGGGGTCCTTAGAAACTTCTCCCCTTTAAGGGGCCCCTGAACCCAAAAAGTTTGAGAACCCATGGACTAAATGATCCTCCATCAGCTAGAAAAAGTTAGCATGTAGCATGAGCGCAGTAGTCGCGTGTTTGTGTACATGAAAGACCAACAACCTGCACTTTTCTGATTCCTAATGATTTTAAAAGTATGAAAAATGACATTTTAATCTTCATTACTGATACAAGTTCAGGTTGCTTTATTTGTTCTCTTTTCCCTCTTCCGTTTTATTCAATACAAAAACAAATCACAATTGTCAGAGCTTAAATGCAACCATCATCAGCTTCAGCGTGACGAAAATATGTGAGAAGATGTGTAGAAAGAAATCAGTCGTTTGCTCTGAGATTTAATCTGTGTATTATCAAATTCAACTGCAGTTTAAAATGTGTAGTAGACTTTGCATTCAGTCTCTAAATTTGTCCCATTTTTTAAATTGTATTTATTCAGGGTTTATTAGAACTGAGTGGAGTATTATGAGAGTATTTAATTGAAATGTTTGCTGAACATGTTTGAACAGCTGCCTGAATAATCAAATGCTCCAGCCGCTCATAAGTCAAAACATTTTGTCGCTCCAGGTGACACCTTCACACCCAAAACACACATTCACACACACACGCATAAAGGAATCAGAAGTGAAAACCGTTGGTCCTCTTCAATGGATAATGAGGGAATACTTCAGGTTACACTGAACTTGCTGGAACAAGAATCCTGCAGATGACACAACATGTTTATTTCTCTTTGTGCTCATTATCCTTCTTGAAATTTCATTTTATCTTGTGTAGTTTTCCTGCATCTTCCTATTCTCTCCAGTCTCTTCTTTCATTTCTTATTTTTCACATAGTAAAAGTCAGGCTGTTCTCATGTACCGTTTGTAGCTATACCTACGAAAAGCAATACACTGTAATTTGTATACCCCAAGAAATCAATTCATATGTAATCATGAACCAGGAAGTATAAAAAGCGATGTTACGTTCGGGCCTGCATGTGCCACAGGGCACATTGTTTGTGGGCTTGTTTTGTTGTTCCTCTTTCTTCCCTCCCTTCTGACTTTCTTTTTTTTGCACCTGAAACGGGGCGCTGATTAAGGGTGATGAAAAGGGCGGAGGAACGGGGTGCGAACAAGGGTGCACTCCCGGCAGCACAGCTCGGGAGACTTCCGTCTCCATTGATTACCTTTTTTCGATCTTAGATGGGTTTTCCCAGCATTTATTTTGTTATTTATTTATTTTGTTTTTGGGCTTGAGATCCCTGCTGTTTTAGTTTTCCATGCTTTTGTTTAAGTTAACTACTTTTTGAGTTTAGGGGGATGGGCTGGGTGCGACGGCCCATTGCGTGGCTGTCCCAGTGACTTCCCCTTCTCTTGTTCATTTAACCGGACATTGCTATTTAAAAGGCGAATTCGGCAAATTTGAGAAGCGAGCGGTGTCATGCTGAGAAAACGGATCTGCTCGTGTGTGAAGTGAAAGTGTGCAAGCAGATGTATGTGGTCTTTGGCCGGTGGACCCCCTGCTTCCTCCGTCTCCCAATATTCTGTCCCATTAACAACTCCATCTGACTGCATATGAGCAAAATGCACCGATAACCTATTTAACCGGTGCAGGTTTACGCACGGGTTTATAGCCTGGCACTGCCGGAGAGGCGGTGCGTAACGCGCTGATCCATCATCCTCAAAACGCCAACGTTTAGGGAGAAAGGGCCCGCAAACATTGAAGTAGCCTACGTCTACATTAAAAGAAAAAAAAACTAGCAATAAAAGTTGCGCTACGCTTTGCGCCAGATGTAAGATAGGGCCCTGAGTCTTGTTTAATGGATTTTTTTTAATGCTTGAAGCACCAATAATTTCCATTCACCTTCAAAACCTGGACAAATAAACCAAAAACAATCTACACAGGTAGACACCACAGGAGAATATACTTTACTTTTGTAATTTTGGCAAACTTACCCGTTAAAATGAATATGAAACAGCTTTTTACACACAGCACTCTGGCACAGACCAGGATCCCAAACACTTAATATGAGTATTTTACAGCTGCGAGATCCGCATGTAAGAAACAGTTATGTGCAGTAAGCTACAGTAAATCAGCCATCTGCCAAATGACATTATAAAATATTATATGACTATATCTAAAATACAGGGTTTTATTTGACATGACAGCTGTCGGGCTAGCAGTGTTTGCTTACAGTGTAATAACTGGTTTAATATTCTAATCATATTCACACCGCTGGGGTATTTTTTAGCACACAGTGTTTTCATAAAGCAGCTCATGACTCAATCAAGGCATCATCATTTTTTCCACAGAGCTCAGGTCTCATGTTTAGTGCTCAGCCTGACTCAGCCTCATTTATTTCAGTCTTCAGTTTCCTTCCATTCCTCACTTACTGTATGTGTACTTCACAAATGTTATCTGTCACTGCACACGATTCACATCCAATGCCAGTGTTCAGAGCCAATGGAATTTGTGCACCTTTTATGTAGTGAGGTAGAAAGTCAGGGTGTGGATGGGAGTGAAGTGAACTGTGTCTGAATGTCATGCTGGAGACTAAAGCTTCCACTCAGATCAACAATTGTTGTTAGCTTAACTGACTGAAATATCTCATCTATTGGATGGATTACCATGAAATTCATTCATGCAGAGGATCAATGCTACGGTGATGAACATGGTAAACATTATACCTGCATATCAATTGATTTGTCTACTCTGAGGTTGTCAAAATTAGATTTGCGCTGTATAAATAAAATCATAATAACACACTTACTGGATAATTTATACAAACGTCTGTACATAAAACTATTTAAAAAGATTATTTTGCTACTTAGAAGGCCACATTCTGTTTAAACCTGGTATTTCTGCACAGTTACGGATAAAGATCAGGCTGATATTATTAGTATTATACTATTTGTAGAATTAGATTCTAGTGGTGGCTGCGTAGGATTGTTTCCGGCCCCTGTGATCCAAACATGTCCAATAACTCCAGAGCGCTGTAATGTCAATATTTATTGAAAATAGATAGGTGTAATCATTTCCAAAATTCACAAAATGTTTTTATCTAACAAAATATCCATATTTGTTGGTGTTTAGCTGACAAGTTATATCCATTAAAGAAAGTTGATTTAATAAAAAAGACTAAAACATTTAATACACTGAAACACATTATTCAAATTGAGGGTTTTGTTCAAGGATTTGTAAATTTTGGGTGATGATGTCAGAAAATATAGGGGGTAAAATAATATTTAGAGTAAACTAGACCATAAAGCAGGGGATGCTTTAGGGCGTGGCTAACTTGTGATTGACAGGTCGCTACCACGTTGTCGCGGCGTTGTCCGTTCTGGGAGTGTTTTCGTCTTATAACTTTAACTCTTTCTTAGTGTGTTTTCAGTTTGTGAAAGTTAATTGTAACATTTTGGTTGCTTAAAAATGTCTTATTCAGCCTTTGGTTGTACTTATCTCCACCGTCTCGTGTCACTTCGGGTTGCAAAAATATGGGCACATGGCGACGGCCAAAATGCCGAGCTTGAGGCTTCAAAACAGCAGTCCACAAACCAATGGGTGACGTCACGGTGACTACGTCCGCTTATTATATACGTTCTATGACCTTAACTAAGTGTTTAGTTGCCTAACTCCCACCATATATTATTCTTAAGGTGTCATTTTAAGGAGGGAGCTATATTAGCCCCAGCGAAGCTGCTGTAAATCTTAAGTTTGCACCACAGGATACAGCTAAATCATCAAACTGTATTTTTGATTTAATTTGGGTGGTGTATTTGATTTATTGTTTTTACTATTTTGAGAGGGTAACCCTTTTAGTTTGTCAGTGTCTGCAATATCTCAGCTTCTCTAAATGTCTCTCATTATGCTTGCTCAGCTTTTGTTTTCATTGTTTCGGTCTGTGTTTCTGTTGTTTATTTCTTTACACGTCATCAGTCACCACCCACAAAATCATGAATATAAACTATATACACTGCCTGAAATTTGATGTAGGATGCTCTTGAATTCACAAATAAGCATCTACAGTTTTTTGCTGTATCACTCTCTTTTGTTAGAGAGGCACACTGTAGGTTTTGTAAGTCCACTTCTGAGTCTGGATTCCCCGACAAGAGATCTTTTGTGTGGTTTATTTTAATTTCAACCTTTAATTTTGGCCTTTTCTTTTGTCAGAGGGAACAAATTGTCTTTTGACGATACTTGAGTCTCACACTCTGTGGCATGAGCTGTAACTTTTAGCTGGAAACCAGCGCCACTTCATCAATGCCATTCTGTCACAGTGTTGGAGCTGTGGGTGGAGAGCGACTGTGAAAGTGTGTTTGTGCTCAGGCAGAAGATATTCCATCCAAACCTACAGCAAGTCACAGGAACACTTCAAAGTTTAGGGAAATACTCTTTTTCACTTTCTTGCACTTACTTTCCGATCTCATGGGGAGGCGTATAAATAGCACGACATTACAAGGACATTCCGTGTGTCATTTGTACATATCTTTTGGCATGTCATTTTTTACGCTATGCAACAAAACTATGGTAATGGCCACAGTTAGGTACAGAATAGGCTACAAAACCACTCACTTAGGTTTAAAACCACGTAGTTAGGTTTAGGAAAAACATCATGGTTGGGCTTAAAATAAGTAGGTAAACTAAGTAAAATATGTACGGTAACTTCAAAATAACTCCTCCTAACAGCTGTCTCAGACGGGTCTCCTGGTTGAAAGTCCTGTGTTTGTTGGACCCATCCAGCCCCCCTCCTGCCCACCATGAGCTGTCTTTCTCACTTTCTGTTCTACATCAATAGCTCTGAGCATAGCAAATTTACGCAGATGCATTTAGATTGCAGTCAATACAGGCTACATGGCATACAAACGACAAGAACAGCGTTCATATTGGAGGCAAAATGACTAGTGAATTACCGTATCATTCGTACGGCATTTAGTGCGACCAGGCAGTGCCGAGAATAAGGTAACAGGATTGATTCTCTCATGCTGGTTAGCTTAGCTTAGCATAAAGACCAGAAACGGGGAAACATCTAGCCTGACTCTGTCCAAAGGTAACAAAATCCACCTCTCAGCACCTATAAAGCTCACTGATTAACACAGTTTATATTTGTTTAATTCATGCAAAAAACAAAGTGTAAGGGGGCATAATGTGCCGGACTATTTCCTGGACTGTCCGCTGGGTGCCTGGCAACCTCATAGTGATGAAAAGAGAGAAAAGAGGAAGTCCTTTTGAGGTGTTGGTACGTGGATTAGCTGTTTCCCCTGTTTCCAGTCTTTGTGATAAGCTAAGCTAACCAACTTCTTGCTAGCTTATCTGTGGAAATATTTCAGCATCTATTTGATGGATTAGCACAAAATGTGGTAATAGTTTTGGTGATCACCTCACTTTTCATCTAGCATCACTTAACACCACTATCAGGGAAAAATATTTATATATTTTGGTTTATGACCAAATACCTACAAAACTATATTCCCATCAGCCTCAGCCCCAAAGAGCAAATGTTAGCATGCTCACGCTAAACTACAATGGTGAACACAGTAAACATTATACCTACTGAACATGTTAACATTGTCACTTTGATCATGTTGTTTTAATACAATATCAAACCACAGCAGTGTGAATCAGAATCAACATGTCTCTCTTTCAGTACACTGTGCAGGTCAGGATGTCAAATTAAGAGCCACAAGCTATCCCTCAACAGCCCTGTCTCCTAAAAATGACATTCCCATACAACAAAACTGCTCTTCCTGTCCCGTCAGAAACCACTTAACTAACATACGTAACTTAACTTACATAACACACATAGTTATTTTTACCCAAACCATGATCGGGTGATGACAGGTGTTTTGTTTTGTAAGTGACATTTGGGATGTTTGTCTGTCACATGACGATTGTTGTGTATGTTATTGACATTTGTGACGTGTTTTCTGTAGTTATGTTACGTTGTTTACATAAGTGTTAGTAACTTAGTTTATTTACTTATTTTAAGCCCAACCATGACGTTTTCCCTTAACCTAACTGAGTAGTAAAAACAAATATATACATACATTTGCATAAAGAAAGCATAGTTGCCCACTCCCATGTTGATAAGAGTATTGTAGTAGTAAACCTGTGTGATGTGTTAATCACGTGAATCATGCGATTATTCATGGACAGTCATGCAATTAATACATATATATATATATATATTAATATATATAGTAACAATATATATATATTAATATATATAGTAACAATATATATATATTA